>JAHWFO010008480.1:1625666-1652698 GCA_023313115.1 Rhysida immarginata
TTATTTATTTATTTATTTATTTATTTATTTATTTATTTATTTATTTAATTATTTATTTAATTTAATTTGTTAGTTAGTTAAATACATGTATAAGAAAAGATCAGTTTTTTTTTACCTGTTACTCTGTAAAGAACCGAGAACCATTAAGCTATCCTCCAGAAAAGATATAATTTCTGATACATCACTTCCTTTGAGTAGTAATTCACCACGAGCTTTAAATGGGGCAAACGTTAAAGTTTTAACATTCCAATCTGCTATGACCTGTTTCAATTTTGCTTCAATATCTCTTTCTTTCACAGCAGAAATACAAATATCCTGATGACAAATATTCAAATACATAGCTTTGACAACAAATTGAAAAAAAAAATAATAATAATGAAGAAAGAATAAATATTATACCTCTACATCATCCTTATATGGTAATAATGGAGCTTCCATAATATTTCTTAACAAAAAATTTTCTGATTCAACATCAAACGTATGTTTCGTGAGAGCCTCCAGACGTTGCCAGTGGCGAAGTTTCATTGCTTTATTTGCCATCAATTCTAGGAGTGGGCAAGTTTCACTAAAATCATCAATCTTCTTTTTAAGATCCAAAAATGCTTGCCAATCTTTCATGCCTTTTGGAAGTCTCTTACATCTGTTAAAGAATGCATTCATTATTCATTAAAAAATAAAATTTTAATTATCATTTTAAAGAGACATGTCTGTAATTTTGTTCTAAAAAGAATCCTGCTCACAGTATGTTTAAATCACTTAATTATAAAATCTGTATAAATGAAACATTTTTGACATTTAACATTTATTATGCTCCTAATTTATTCGCTGCCAACCTTGATGGGAATTATGCTTAGGGAATAGGTCCTCTGACTCTCATGACCATCAAGTTGTGAATTCAAATCCTGCAACAACATGGATATTTTATGGAGTTTAGTATCATTGGATAGCTTTTTGAAAAATATTAAACATGTGTTTTTTGTTTTCCCAATCCAATGTGTATTTCTTCAGATATTCTACTGTTCCGGTCTTTTTGTTACACTCTATATATGGTTTAAGTCTTTGGATTTTTGATGATTTGCATAATTTCTTCGATCTTGCAGAATCCTTTTTTTATTCACTAATATGGTCCGCGAAGGTGGATTTATAATCTCTACAAATCAGGAATGTCTGCATTCATTGAATCTGTCTGTGAATCCTAGATAAACCTTTTGGCAATCAGACATTAATGAATACCATGAAGTATTAATTGCCAGAAAGCAGCCTTTTACGGGTGTTAATAGGGTGAGAGTCATTCGATATGTACCCTGATATGAAATAGCCTTCCCATAAATGTCAAAATCAAGGGAGTTGTTCTTTCTCTGCACCAATAATTCCAGAAAATGAAGTTTATTCTATCTCTCTAGTTCCATAATTAACACTATGGAGGGTGATAAACTATTGAGTTTTTGGAGGAAGTCATTGATGTTTATTTTTTCACTGTCAACAATTGTAAACACATTGACGTATCTACACAAGATTGATGGAAAATAGTTAAATCGGTCAAAGGCTTTGTTTTCAAGGTTTCTAATTCTGCAAGGAAAAGGTAGTAACCTGTAGGGGATTCCATCTTCCATCCCGTAAAATAAATTATTGAAAAAAAAGTTGTTACATATCAACTTAGTGCCCATTATAATTTCTTTGATGAGATCACTTGGGATTTTATTCTTATGCAAACAAGTTTCCAGCAGAGAAATAGTCCTTTAATTGGGATGCCTGGAAATAGCACCGTTATGTCAACAGAGACTATCTGATCTGGGAGTGTTCTGAAAGTAATTTCATTTTGGACAATGTCAATAAACTCCAAACTATTTTGTTATGAAAAAGTTCTTACCAAAGCAAGCGAGTGGCTTAATTTTTATTAAAACGACTGTTAGGTGACTAGATGGTGCATTTGCATAGTGTACGATTGATCACATTTTATTTCCATTGCTGGTTAATAAATGGCTCTTTGTGTAGTCCTTGAATAAAAGTTTACATTACACAAATCAACAAGTGCTCTTCAGCCACAATATATTACAGGAAATATATAAAGTTACATAAAAGCAATAACAAAATCGAAAAACTTGCACAGTGCTCTCTCTATATAACGGGACTCTACATAATGCCAAATTTATAACGGCAAATCCATGTAACGAAGTTTTTTTCCGGAAAATAAAAACTGCGAACATGAATGAGAAGACTTACTTTTCACCTACTGAATGATGGAAGCATGGGTTCCAAAATACGTATGCAGGTTTTTTCAATTTTATTATTTTTATGTAACTACAGTAAAATCCCATTACAACGTACTTCAAGGGAACTGGAAATTTGTACGTTATTCCGAGGTGTACATTATTCTGAAACGGGGGGGGAGGGGGGGCGAAGAGTTGTGAACAATGCATATATGCATAGAAAACCATAAGAATACATGAAGTGTAGCATTTTATTTTATTCAATACAAATACAGCATACATATACATGTATATTACAGTTGGTTAACTTTTAAAAAAATTCTCTGATTTTTTGTAAAATTCCCTGATTTTTCCTGATTTTCCCTGTCACCCTGTTACATGCACATTTACTTAAAGCTAAAATTAAAATAAACATGGGCAATTAAAGTGGTATGATCTTACTGTAATGAAGATGGGCAATGAGAATAAAAAAACATACCTCCCATTATACGAATATCCTGATTATCCAACATACAGTGGATAAAAGATCCAGCACATAAAAACAAAGCCTTAAATATTGCATGCGTTAAGAGATGGAAAAAAGCCAGCTTAAAACCCACAGACAAAATAAACATCATCAGACCTAACTGACTTAAGGTAGACAGAGCAATAATCTTTCGTCCGTCAAGTGAAGCTTTCCAATCTAATTGCCGTACGAAATTAGTAGCATGCACAGATTTCCGGGTTTATATATGTTACACTGACCAACCAATGAAATGTGAACTCGGCTTAATTAGCCCATTGGCGTAAGTGATGACGTATCGTTTCCTTTTGATGCATTGCCATTTGCAACTTTCGCATGGGCTGTATTGACCAATCAGAACAAGACATTCGAACGATGTACGTTGTAATGAAGTGATAATTTAACCAAGGGAACGTAAAATTTGTATGTTATTCCGAGGTGTACGTTAAAGTGAGGTACGTTGTAATGGGATTTTACTGTATTTATTTATTTCAATTATGTATCTTTTTTTATTTTTTTTTTCAATTATGTCAATTTATTTATTTATTTTCTGTAATGCACTGTTCAATGTAATGTATTCTTAGCCATATTTTGTAAATTAGTTCCATTTTGTTTCTTCTTTGGTTGGAATTCTACCTCTTAGCCACTTGCATGTTTCAAAGTAAATATAAAACTGATTTATTTCACTACTTAATTTCATATGCTGATTTGCTTCTTTTTTATGGTAATTAATGGTCCCCCCCCCCATTTCTGGCTATAATAATCAGTTCTAATTTACTTGTATCTATCTTTTTACAAGTTTACATAAAGACACACATTCATTATCCACTTTGGTAAAGGGTTCTTGTTAAGTTTCTGGTAAGTAGCATCATTTAAAAAATTTTTAACACCATTGAGGTAATCAATCATTGCAAGAGCAAAGCTTGCAGAGAATTTTTTCTTGCAATTTACATTGTAGCCCTATAAAGTCTTCAATCAAAATGTATTTTGATAATGCATATTTGAACATACTAGTTTCTTACAAAATTCTGCTATTTCTATTAAATTAATCAAAACAGATGAGAGGCTAAAATAATAATGTAATATATGAATATTTTCATGTTCTTTAATATTTATTTCATTTCTTTACTGTCATTAACTATGAAATTTCAGGACAGTTATAGTACAGAAATCAGTCATCATAAATTAAACAAATTAAAATAATAATAATAATAATAATAATAATAATAATAATAATAAAAATATGGAGCCTCTTTCTCAATCCAGCCTTGGAAAAACGCCGCTTCCTGAGGATCGTCAGGGCACGTCTGGAGCTAGCGCTGGACGTAGCAGTATGCGAGCCGCTAGTGGTGCAATGTTGAACAGGCGGACATGCACCGGGTTACCCGAAAATATGACAGCCAACAATGCAACACCCAATCAATTAGGAACTTATTCTAACACACAAAATTCTACAACACCTGCAGACAGTGCTTTGCTGGATATGCATCCAACAACCACCAAAGCGGGCAAACAAAGGCAACGCATGAAATGGACTGATGACCTCAATATGAACCTCATGCGTTGCTATTACAATGTCACCAAAGGAGAAACTTTCAAAGTTGGGTATAGACAAGAACTCTATAAAGCATTTATACAAATGTACCCCGAATTAGCACATTTATCAGAACAGCGCATTGCTGACCAAAAACGAGTAATCATTGCACACAATAGAATTCCGCCAGTCATTTTGCAACAGCTCAGAGCCACAGCTCTGGAGGCTGACAATGCTGAAATACATCCACTAGCTGCTACTGGAAATGAAGTAGAAACGATTTCAGACCCTGACACTCCACCCATAGAGATTGAAACTTCTGACATCCTACCCAGAGAGAATGGAACTAACCAACCACAGGTACTGCCCGACTCACCCACGTCCACTCAGTTTCCATCTAATGAGAGAATCACCGAAACTGCTTATTCTGGACTAAAGGTTTCAAGAGAGCAAATCCACATCAACTTTGACCAAAACTTGATTCTATTCTCAAATTCTGACCCCACTAGACGCCCAAAATTACCAAAGTTAAAATTTTCCCATCTGTCGAAATTTTTGATTAGCGAAATTAACTCAACAATCAACATGAAATTGCAAGATACTAATACCCTTGAGGATCTGCACTTATTGTGCAGCCTACACCACATTAAGCTTGAATGGTCAATTACCCTTGGAGAACGGCTCCCCGACTACAGAGTACAAGCATAATCTTCCCCCCCCCTGGCAACGAAGACTGGAATGCAAGATCAGGAAAATCCGTAGCCATATTGGCAAACTTTCTCAAAAAAATCAGGAGTAACCTAAAATCCCGCAAAGCAGAAGAAGAAATCCAGACTCTTTTACGTCAGTACAACGAATCTGAGCCGAGAATCCTGCTCGATATACTTAAACAACAGCTACAAGCAACGACAAATAGACTAAGGCGTTACAAAAAAAGCCAACAGCGAAGAATACAAAACAGTCTCTTTCGCAACAATCCAAAGATGTTCTATAGATCACTTTCAGGCGACTCCATTACTGTCGAAAATCCGCCAGCTATTTCAAACATTGAAGCATTTTGATCCAATATATGGACAGTGCCTGAAAGTCATAACCCTCTCACTCCTTGGATTCAGGAAGAAGAGCTCCTATACAGCCAATGCAACACCATGGAATCAATAGTCATTACAAGTACTGATATTCAATCAACAGTTAAAAAAAACACATAACTGGAAATGTCCAGGTATTGACCAAATTCACAACTATTGGCTTAAATATTTACCCAGCACATATTCAAAAATGGCTGAACTGTTTAATAAATGCGTGCTAGAACCTAACATATTACCAAGCTTCCTTACCAAGGGAGTTACCTTTCTACTACCTAAGAACAGAGACACCGGTAATCCAGCAAACTATCGTCCCATTACCTGCCTACCAACCATATATAAACTTTTTACATCCATTATAGCACAGAAGATTGATATACACTTAACCAAAAATAATATTATTAGTGAAGAACAGAAAGGGCGCAGAAAACGCAGCCAAGGATGCAAAGAACAGTTAATAATAGACCTTGCTATTACCTCACATGCAAGAAAACAAAAGAGAAACCTGTACTGTGCATATATTGACTACCAAAAAGCCTTTGATAGCATTCCTCATACATGGCTTTGCCAAATAATGAGCATTTACAAAATAGACCCTATTTTGCTCCACTTCTTACATCATACCATGAAGTCTTGGCGCACTGTCCTGCACTTGCAAACCACCTCAACCATGTTCATTACTCAAGAAATACAAGTCAATAGAGGCATCTTTCAAGGAGACACATTAAGTGCCCTTTGGTTCTGCCTGGCGATGAACCCTCTTTCTCATTTGCTTAATCAATCAAAGCATGGATATAGGATACAACTTCACAATAAGCAAAACACACAAATAACTCATTTGTTGTACATGGACGATCTGAAGCTTTTTGCTAGCTCAGCCGAACATATGAAGTCCCTCCTGCATATTACCGAACAGTTCACCAATGACATCAGAATGAACTTCGGGATCGATAAGTGCAGGCTAGCTACCATTCAGAAGGGGACACAGCTTGAGCAACCACAATACCTATGTATAACAGATAGAGAAACTGAAATTCCTGCACTCCAGGATGATGAACATTATAAATACCTTGGATTTCAGCAAAATCCTGCTATGAATCATACAAATCAAAAGCAACAACTTACTCATAAATTTAAACAAAGGCTGACACGAATCTTTAAATGTCATCTAACTGGAAAAAATACATCTCAAGCAGTAAACCAGTATGCAGTACCCATTCTGACTTATTCCTTTGGAATACTGAAATGGACTAACACAGACCTTGACCATCTTAATAGTATGGTTAGAACGGTAGCATCAAAATTTAATGCACACCATCCACACTCAGCAGTTGAGCGACTCAGCCTTCCGAGAGAACTTGGGGGGAGGGGATTCATAGATATTAAAAAATTACACTACAAACAGATTAATCTACTCCAGTCCTATTTTCACTCAAAACAAGATAAGCCCATGTATAGCGCTCTCACTTCAATTGACAACAATCTTACAGCACTTAAATTAAAGATGGGCTTTAGCCTTGATGATCATGTCACTACTGATGCAGCCAAACTAGAGACTTGGAAAAGCAAAACCCTTCACGGCAAACACATTTACCAACTTACTCAAAATTACACAGATCAAAAAACATCGAACCTCTGGTTACAGGCAAGATATCTCTTTACTGAGACTGAGGGCTTCATTATTGCCATACAGGACCAAGTTATAAAAACCCGAAACTACATTAAGCACATTATCAGAGATACCAATTTAATAGATGGCAACTGCAGACTATGCCACTCTCAGCTGGAAACCATAGATCATATAATAAGTGGATGTAGCTCTCTAGCTCCTACCAAGTATGTCACACGCCATGACAACGTTGGACGCCAAATCCACCAAGCCATTGCTAACCTGCATCACTTAACAAATTGTACCCTCCCCTGGTACAAATATAAACCGGAAAATATCCTGGAAAATAATAATGCCAAACTGTACTGGAATAGAGATATTATCACAGACAGAACAACACCACACAATAGACCTGATATCACTCTGATTAATAAAACAAACAAAACTACTTACCTTATTGAAATAGCCATTCCTAATTCTCATAATATGGAGAAAAAGTATAATGAGAAAATTCAGAAATATCTACCACTCTCAGAAGAGATTCGGCAGATGTGGCATCAGTCCTCTGTCAAAATCGTCCCTATAATTCTCTCTGCTACAGGATTAATTCCCAAGAAACTCTCAACCAGCATTGACATTTTGGGTCTTGACTCAAAATTAATCATGAGTCTTCAAAAATCAGTGATTTTAAATACTTGCTCTATTACCCGTGAATTCCTTAACATAAGTAATTGATTCCATAGTAGGGAAGTAACTTGAGTATTTACTCCGTTATTTACCTTTTTACCCGGGATGTTAAAAATCCCGTGAAATACAGCAATAATAATAATATATTTGTAATCGGCTGTCAATCAATCATTATTATGATAGTACCGACCCCCAACAGACAAATCCACCACGGGGTAAAAAGAGCCTAAGAAGAGGCAACATTACAGAGAGGTATCCGGGAGTTATGAAAAATATCAATATTTTGTAAGATTCTGTTACTGTTATACGATTGAATATGCGCCCCTTTCCTAAAAAAGTTAACGTCTGTGGGTTTCTTTTTGAGACCGGGATACGAATCCCTATATATTGTAGGGTTCGTGGGACCCAAAGTCGTCTGTTAAAAATAGCTATTAAAAGGTTAGTAAAAAAATTGCGTATAATGTACTGCAGATCAAAAATGTTGGATTGACCTTAAAGGTGTCGTCAACAGATAATTTTTTGTATAAAAACTTCCTATAATTCTCAATTTTCAAAACCCGCATTACTTAAATGACCATAAGAATTTTATTTAAATAAGTTATATTATTCAAAAAAACTCCATTATAAACCTAACCTGTTTTGGAAATCCAAAAGTTCTTGATTGATTTTTTCTATGTCAACTTCTGACCATGGAATATCGGAATAACCATCTATGCTATCCATCACTTGATTGTAAAGTCCATATAATTTTTGCAAAAGTTGAAGCTCCTTCTTCATTTTATGTAATTCAGGATAATCAGTTATTGGTAGGCCAAAGAGTAGTTCTCCATCACTATATGTTTCAAATTTACTCCATAATTCATCAAACTTTGCCATGAATAACGCCAGCCTATCACTAGCTTCACGTGGTGGGATTCCTTCTTCCATAGGTCCTTTCTTTAAAAAAAAAAAAAGTTACCATTTACTTAAGAAATTATGCTAAACTTCAAATTTTACAATTTTTCAAATTAAAATTACCGTATCATAGCGTTCAGACAAATCTTCAACATCAAATTTATACACTTGTACAGCATTTAATAGGTCATTTTTAAATTTGGGTTGGATATCAACTAATTCATCTTGTGCAATGGTCTATTTTAGTACAATAAAATTAAATCATTAAAATAGTTATACAAATTACTCTAAGGTTAAGATTTAGCTTGAGTTAAAAGATATTAGAGATTATCTTCTCACAAAAAAATTACGGTATTTTCAGTAACTTTCTTCTAAATGTGATTGCATTATTATCTCCAAAAATATAAAATATGGACCAGTCTCTACTTAATATTATCTCAATCAATGACAAAAATTATGATTAAAAAATAAAAAGCATTTAAAAAAAAATACTTCTATTCCACTAAAACTTTTAACATAAAAATTTCATGTACAATAGGAGCTTTCACGATATCGAGCTTCACTGCCTAAAACGGGTGTGGCCAATTATTTTGCATGTGCAGCACATGCGCACTTTACTTGTTTATTGTGGGACGAGGGCAGATTTTGAAAATGGAGGTCAACGTAGCAGGTTGCTATGCTGTGCTAAGCATTAGAAAGCCAATTATTGAATGCAAATATTTTAAATTATCATGTATTATACTAATACTGGACTAGAGCATAATCCAGAATGAATAATTCAGTTTTTCCACTAAAATCCATAAATCATAGGGTTTCAAATTTAATTTCTGGGCAAGAATAGAAGTTATCTTAAAAAGTATATTAAATAAAACGAAAGAAAAATTGATTTAATTTAATATTTTATTCATTTTTTAGAATAAGTAATTACAAGCAAACAAATTTAATCTACACAGCATTTTGCACTACACGTTTGTCTAAGCTACTTTAGTTACAGTCAGATAATTTAATTTCTTCTTTTTGGGAGATCAGTTATAAAATAAATAAATTATACTTCTGTGCTAAATAAATTGTACATCCACAATAATAAATTATACTTCAGAAATTGCATAAATTTTAAATTCAATAAAATAAACAAACTTTACTTACTGTGATAAATCTTATACTATTCCTTAATGGCATGGATAATTTTATATAATCAACATGCTCATCACTGTAAAGAGGAAATGCCATGGCATTTCTAAGAATTTCTCTTACTTAAAAATTCACACACTATGTATAAGTGATGCAGGAATGCCAGTTAAGTCCTTTAAAAAAAGTCAGTTTGGTCATTCGGTTGAGGTAAGATGATTACATCATAAATTAATGATGAAATGTTGTCAGTAAAAACTTAGTGTGATATTTCTTCTTTGTTTAATGTTTTGATTAGCACCATGCATTTAACATTTTCAGCTAAATTTATCAATTCACTTTTTTTTAAATTAGCAGTGGCTATGCCATACCTTTTTAGAATATCTTTCAACTTAGCGACAGACCATCCCGTAAACATGTTGCCGGTCGCCATATTTGAAAACTGCCCACAGGAAGTTCTAAATGACTCCTTTTGCACTTGCGCAGAAAGATGTCGGGCAGTGAAGCCCGATATCGTGAAAGCTCCTATTAACATTTTCATTTATTTTGTTTTTAAATGATGGATACTGACTAACATGGAGTTCCTCCAAAGAAGTTTAAATAAAAGATTCAATCAAGAACCTGTCTGCAGAGCTCGGCGGAATTTAAAAAATGAAATCTACGAATGATTCATGTTCTATTTTTTCCAAGTTTTTGGTATTTTAAGTGCTGAACTCAGGACTTTGTTTTCTCCTGGAATGCACTGGTATGTAGTAACAGCGGTTAGTAAAACAGTCGAGTCACATTAATGTGACCACCTGTTAATATCTGGAATAACCAGCTAGATGGACTGGGAGAGACTCAATGAGGTGCTGGGAAGTGCTCACAAGGATACACTGTACTGAGCCATTCTGACTGCAGTTCAGTTGACACCTGTTGGAGGGTGCAAGGTAAGTATCCATGGAGCAAATAACCCAATCGAAGTGACCCCATAAATGCTTGAATGGGTTTAAATCCAGGGAATTTGGGGTCCAGGGAAGTACAGCAAAGTCTTCCTCGTGCTCTTCTAACCACTCATGTACAATTCCAAATGTATGAGTTGCCACACCGTCAGGCTGGAAGATGCCATTATACCCAGAAAAAACAGTGTCCATGCATGGGTGTAAATGGTCAAAAAGCAATGATACATACTTAAATCAATTCATATTGTCATCCACAATGATGACTGCACCCAGAGAATGCCACGAAAATATTCCCCAGACCATAATGCTGCCTCTGCCAGCTTGTTGCTATCCACAAAAGGTCGAAAAGTGTTTGTTTTCTGACGTTTCTTGCCATATGTGCCAATGATCATCCATTCAATGGAGCAAAAAACGTGATTCATCTGAGAAGGCAACCTTTTGCCAATCAGTGGATGTCTAGTGTCAGTACTGCCGTGAAAATGCCAGCCTTTTTCTGTCAATGCACAATCGTTAGCATAGGTGCTGTCACCATCAATCTGTGGTGGAGCCCCATATGCAACGTTCACTGAATTGTCATTCTGGGTATACATGCTATATCCCCCTGGTTCACTGTAGTAAGTTGCTCCACTGTAGCATGTCAATTTGTCCAAATGTACTACCACAGTCACTGTTCTCCTTTTTCATCTATGGAGCACCACAATTTCCAAATGGCTTAGTTTCTATAGTGCTATTTTCTCATGCATGGTACACTTTTACCACTGCAGCACATGAACAGTTCACAAACTCCGCAGCTTCTGAAATGCTGCCACCCTTGGCCTGAAAGCCAAAATCATTACTTTTTGTACCTCTGATAAATCGCTCCATTTCTATATTGTAACAATTGAAAAGTTTTTCGTTCAGTCTGCTGGTGACATGTCATTTATTGCCTCACTTATTTAGTGCCTTCTACGATTGGTTATTTAGCACCGACATCCGACTCTTTATGCCCTGTGTGTTCATAGTAGTGTCATTGTGCTTCAAAAAATGCATTTCTTTTAAATAAGGTAGTTTCAAACTGAATTTCAGGACTAAATGCAATTTAATGAAGGTTATGATTACCCTATGGGTGTGTTTCGATAGCCTCACAGACCTACTGAGAAAATTTTAACCATTAAATAGAAACTAAAACGGAACTGAATTTTTTTTTAATTTAGTTTGTATTTAATTTTTTGTTCTATCCTTGTAAATGTTTGCCTTGTCCAATTTTAAGTGTATCTGGTGAGTATGTGATCATGATTATTGACCTTAAGGAATGTTGCTCTTCCATTCAAAACAAGAAAATAAAAAAATCTTTTGGCACAAAAGATTAGTCCTTAAGATAAAATTCTCAAAATGAAAATGCAACTCTTATTTAATCTTACTGCTAGCTTGGTCAATTTTTCATAATTATATCGAAGCGTATCAACTAAATCCATTTCCTCCTTTGCAACTTTGATGCCAAATTTTTGTAGCAACGTATAAGACTCCTGAAATGAAAATTAAAAATATGAATCAAATTGTTTTCATCAGATGAAATTAAAAATAGATATTCTTTAAATACGTTTTGAAGCATTTGCAGGTATCCTTTAAATACATTGCACATGAGATTAATCATCATCAACACATATGAGGTCTGTTCAAAAAATAACCGAACTTTTTTAATTACGTGGCAACGGATCATCGTAGCGACTAGAAGTTGGCAGCGCTCCAATTGTCATATCCTTCCGCCTAATGAACTATTTACATGTTTTTACATATTGTTTAGTTTCCGAGTTGCTGTCATTTGAGTGCAATGTGTTTCAGTTTTCATTGCGATTTTTGCAATGTCCGATTTACGAGAGCAATGATGCAACGTGAAATTTTGCGTGAAACTGGGGAAAACATTCACAGAAACGCAAAAAGAGACCACTGTTGTGGCAAGAGCATCATGGTTCCTTCATCATGACAATGCACCTGCCCACTCAGCCTTGTTAATTCACCAGTTTTGTGCCGAAAATCGGATAATTGTCGTTCCCCAGCCTCCCTACTAACCAGAACTAGCTCTCTGCGACTTTTTCTTGTTTCCAAAATTAAAATCAGTGCTCAAAGGATGCCGTTTCAACTCCATTGATGACATTAAAAAAAATTCATCAATGGCATTGAAGGATATTCCAGAAGAAGCTTTCTAGGACTGCATGATAAAGGAACACCGCTGGAATAAGTGTGTGAATAGAGGAGGGGAGTACTTTGAAAGAGAAAGACCAATAAGCTGTATATTAAATAAAAAAAAAAATTTAAAAAAAAAGTTTGGTTTATTTTTTGAACAGACCTCATACGTAAATAAAATAGAATTAATTAATTTATGCATGTATTGATGATGATTAATATGGCATGCAATGTATTAATTTACACTGTGTTGACATCTTAGCCTCACGCCCTGCTATTGAAAATTGGCTTCAGTTTCATTTTCGTTTTCTCACAAATTTAGGGTTGAAATTTTAAAAAATTTTAATATGCTATGATGTTATTAACGCATTAATCTTTTGATAAATAAAATTGTATGTGACTGCCGAGTTGTCCTGATTTGAACTGATCTTTTGTACATTTGTACAGGAAAAGAAAAAAGTAATTCCTTTGTACAATAGGATATACCTCCTCCCCCCACCTCTTCCGTGCATTTGTATAGATTTCATAAAATAAGTTTTACCTACCTCAATTGGACCCATTATCATATCAATATATAAATGTTGTTCACGAATGTCATCCAAACAAGCCATTGCATAACGCACATCATCAAGATCTTTGATGGGGCGTTGAAGTTTTTTTGAATTTTCATTCATAAATTCTGTTATTTCCTCCAGCTTCTGTCGATATTTTGCATTCAATTGTCTGCCAAGTTGCATTTTCCATGCTTTAGCTTCAACGGAGAGGGCAAGCTTAATGTTATCAGTAAGTAATTCAATGGCGCCAACTCTATGAGAAGTTGGACAATCATTAATTTCATTTTCTAAATCTTCATAGCGTAATATTTCTTCTTTGAATTCTGCAAGAATGGGATCTGTGGCTACAAACTCCTAGACATGAAAATTTATAATACATCATTACAGGTTCAGCTAATAATAACATTACTGGAACAATTTAATCACAGCTATTAAATACTATGTGAATAATTTAAATGTCTGCCTACAAGAATAGCCTCTTCTCTATTTATGTCCCATAAATCACGGTATCTTGAATAACTCTGAACAACATTATTAGTATCAGCTCTGATTTCTAACATACATGAACTCAACATCATAATCAATTTGCTAATGTCTTTGTGATCAGTGATCAGTTTATAGTAATTACGAGGCCTGCTCATTACAGATGCTAAAGAGTCTGAAATAAAACAAGATGCATTAAAATATAAATTGCTTAAGTTATTAAATGATTCTATTGCTTCTTAAAGAAAAAGCCACAGATGAGAAAAGAAAAGGGCAGATCAGAATGAAGTAAAATAAAAATATTTTTACCTAATTTTTTGATGAATGAAGCACACAACAATATACTTTTTAAACATATAACTTAAAAAAAATAAATTACACCAGAAAATAGTTACTTATGAAAATCAAGAGAACTTTGGGCATTATAATTATATAACAGTTCAGCAAAGCTTCACATGTGAAACATTGATAAAAAACATGACTAGTATCACATGTAATAACAAATAAAGAAAGAAGAATCAAAAATGATACAGAAACAATGTTTATTGCCTAACGTGTTTCGATGTTACATCATCTTCGGAGGCTACAGTGTTACAAAGTTCAACTGAGAGATAGTGTCCCTTTTTTATAATAACAGGCATGGCGGACCTAAGGGGGGGCTCTTCATAACCACCGACCTAATGTGCAGCTCTTCCCATCTTCCAATCCTATGATATAATCTATCAGGCTCTTTCTCTCAAAGGATGTTTGTTGAGGAGGGGGGGTTTGTCCAAAAGCTGTTGTCTTCTAATATGGAACAATATTTTGTCCCTGTCTCTTTCCATCCACAAGATATCCATGCATATGTTAATGTCAACCATTCGGTGTTTTGATGCGATAAAGTGGTCGACAAAGGCCAACTTGCCATCTTGGTTGACCCATACCCTTTCAATGCTCTCAGAACCTCTCATGGAAGGACTGGCAAGTGGATCCGATGTAGATGGCTTCATAGTCTGGGCATCGTAGCCTGTATATGCCCGTCCCTTGGTATATGTCATTCGTGTGGCTCTGCCTAGCAGGATTTAAGACGAACCTGGAGTTATTGTGCATGTGGAACGCTATCCTCAATTCCCTGTTCACGGCACAAGTTGGGTATCTGATGGATGCCATCTCCACTGTAAGTGAACATGGCGTAGTTCACGTGTTTGGCACGCTGATCTGGATTGGTATTCGTTACTCTTCATCTGGCATCCCCAAATATGGCATTAGTGACCCTTCTGGGGAATTGTTTTTTTTTTCTAGCCAACTCGAAAATGGTAGCAATTTCGGAGCAGCGAGCATTGTCACTAATAGGGTAAGTCAGTAATAATAGTCTCCCTGCTTCTTTCAATATTCTCCAGCAGTACAAGACTCTGACACCATTTCATACAAAAAATGTTTCTGATACAAAAATGTGGGTCAAAACTTTCCGATACAAAAAATGTGAGTCAAAACTTTTAGCAAAATTTGAACAATAAAAAGTTTGAAACAAACTTTCTGATTTTCTAATCCAATACAAATATGAAAAATTTACCTGAGGTTGCCACTCCTTTTTTTTCCTTGTCACCCCACTGTGAAATATGTTTACTAACTTCTAATATAATTTGAGCAGTTTTGTTAATTCCTTGCTGAATTTCATCAATACTAGGAGTCATAACCTTTGATCAAAAGAAAAGCATTTTCCTGAGCTTAATTAAAACAAAGTAAATCTTTAACACATAAATAATAAACAAATTAAAAAAATTTTTTTTTTTAATACAAGGGTCAGTCAATGGGGAAGAATTTATAGCATTTCTCACAGAAGACACCAGATGGCAGATTGTACTAGGGATCCTTAAAGCTCTATACAAGTATGGACAACTGAAGCCACTTTTGCCATTTTTGGCCTTTTCGTAGACTCAACTGCTTATTAAAATTCTCGAAAATCACTCGTTTTTATGCAATTTAACGCTCATCGTAAGTATACAAAATTACAAAAAAAACGATTGATTTTCGAATTTTAATAAGCAGTCTATAGTGAGTGAACCTACGAAAAGGCCAAAAATGGCGTCAGTTGTCCATACTTGTATATATAGAGCTTTAGGGATCCTAAAGCAGCCATAATTTAATGTTCACCTATGGAGAAAACAGGAGATTTATTGTAATTGAATTTTTTTAATTACGAGGGGAAAAATTCGGTTTTTAAAGATTTATACCAAATTCAATACCAAATGAAAATTGTTAAAAAAAAAATTTGTTTAAGTGCCAGATAGATTTTCTTAGGAAAATTCGCATAAGAAATACTGCTTATTTTTGAACATCATTTTGCTTAGTTACATAATTCAATAATTCCATATGAATTTTAAATAAATTTCATTTTTTAATTTTAATTCTAATTTTAAAACAATAGCTATTACAAACTGTTAATTTTTGTATTACAAATATATTTAAAAAATTGATTTCAATACAAAATAAGAACTTGTGAAAAAAATGACATATCGATAAAGGTGAGAAATTTAAAATTTTAACATTGCCATCTTTTGTTAATTCAAAACACAAAATTTATTCTAATTTATCTTTTCATAAAGTTTTATCAAACTTTATCAAAGTATTTTTTAAATTTTATTAAATTTTTTAAAATTCAAAAAATACATTGAAAAAATACAGATAAATAGTAAAGAAAATTCCTCAGACTGGACTCGAACAAGGGACCTTCGGGTTAATGCCCTGATGCTATAACCACTAAGCTATTGCAGACATGGAAGCTGTCACTATCAAACATGCCCTATGAGCATAGGTTAAAGCTCGGCTCTTTGTTTGCAATCCAGGACTACCTATTAAACGGCGAATATTATAATAATAATAATTGCAAAATGGTCTTAGGAGGATTTTTTCATGCTTGGCTTCCGATATTAATTAATAAATACAGAAAAATAGTAAAGAAAATTCCACAGTGTTAACCTGAAGGTCACTGGTTAAAGGCCAGGTCATGGAATTTACTTTACTATTTTTCTATATTTATTAATTAATATCGGAGGTAATGGTGTGAAAAAAATCCTCCTAAGACAATTTTCCAATTATTATTAACAATGATAAAACTTTATGAAATGACAAACCAATGCCATTACTTTTCATTGAAAAACTCAGTTATTCTTTTTTCATTCAATAAACAATTTTATTATCCAAATTGCTTTAATCTAGGACGAGTAATACTGGATTTGACGCCATATATAGATTTGAATCTGGCCCAGGAAGTGGCAGAAACTAAGAAGTGATATCCTGGTGGTGATAATTGTCAAAAGGACATAAAAACTAGCTGTCAAAGCAACACAGGTCAACGATTTTTTACAAAAGTCATGTTGCAAAAATAAATTCAGTCATTTTGTATCAATTTTTATGTGCTGAACACGAATATTAGTGCAAAAACGCAAAATTGGCTCTATTTTTTTTTGTAATCTGGAAAAACAATTGCTTACGTAACAAAATGAATGCCAATACCTCTGGTTAACAAAATTTTTGCTACTGGGGAAAATAGGTGTTCTAGACTAATTTGAGTGTGCCGATTCCAAATCTGAACTACAAAAAATTCCCCCTATCACGTCAGGATCTTGAGTTACAGAAATAGTTTAAATTTTAATTGTAGCCATTGTTTACATTTGACATTATGAGACTGTTTTACACCACTGAAACTTAACATCCTGACGTGATCGAGAAATTTGGAGTTCAGATTTGAATCAGCACACTCAAATTAATCTAGAATACCTACATTTGTCAAAGTTGCAGTTCTACTGGATAAATATACACATTGAAACGCAGAAAATGAACTATATGAAATATCTCAAAAACTAGAGCCAATTTGAAAATACTGACGTCATATTCGGAATCAGTGCAACAAATTTACCAAAAAATGACTTTTAAATGATTGGCAGCAAAATGTGTGTTGACCAGTGTAATTTATTAAGAAAAATGCTATCCAAAATTACATAGAGAAAAAAAAAAAAAAGGATTAAATTTACTTTCTGGAAACTGTCCAAAATTATTTAGCTTGTTGGGCAAAAAAAAAAAATTAAAATTCCTCCTACATGACAAGTCCGTATCAAAACTGCTGTGCCAAAAATGATGAAAATTTCAGAGAAGTTTGTACGTCCTTTTGACAATTTTCACCATCAGGGTATCATTTTCTAGGCTGCATTTGAACTGCATTCGCTTTACGAGAGTATCAAGTTTAGTATTAATCATCCTAACTTTAATAAATGGCCAGGGCAGTTATCCTCGCAAATTTGTTAAGTATTCATGAAAGTTGTAAAGAATAAATTTTTAGCTGTTAAAAATTTTCTGACTTGTTTTAATAAAAATGGTGATGTTAAAAATATTAAATTTCTCACCTTCTTTATTGATATATGTCACTTTTTCACAAGTTCTTATTTTTAATTTGTAATGGCTATTGCTTTCTAAAATTAAAAAATTGCAGGCTAAACATTCATATGTAATAATAATAGATTTATGTAACTGGGCAAAATAATGTCCAAAAATAAGCAGTATTTCTTATGTAAATTTTCTTAAGAAAATCCATCTGGCACAAATTTTTTAACAATTTTCATTTGGTATTGAATTTCTATAAATCATTAAAATCCTAAAATTTTCCTCTCATAATTCAACAAATTCACCTAAAACTGGTGTTTTCCCCATAGGTTAACATTAAAAATGACTGCCTTAGGATCCCTAGTACAATCTGCCATCTGGGGGTCTAGGCTGAACTCATCGACAAGCTGTCGATCTCGACAAAATCTAACCGTCGATAAGTGGCATATTACACATTTATACACAAGTTTACACACGTATGGCTAGATGATATACATTGATATACACAAGTTTACAAACATTTACACATAATTTTACACATTTATCCATGTATACACATAAATACATACATAAACACATACCTGTAGACACAGTATATTATTATTTTCACAGTTCAAGTTTCGTAGCACAAGAGAGTGCTTCATGTATGTAAATATTTTTAAACAAGTTTTTGTTAATATTTTTAGAAAATGTGTATTCTTGAGCTATGTGTATTTAGCCTGCAGGCCGGAAACGAAGGAAAAAAGATTTTAATAAGAAATCTGTTGCTAAATTCTGAAATAACGATCGCCAAGCGCATAGTCGACTGCTCTTGAATTGTAGACAAGAATGTGCATAGTCGACTGCTCTTAAGGCAGTTGTCGATGGTCAAAGTCTACACTAGAAAATCGACGGTGTAGAGTCTGTACACTGTATACTCTGTAGACAAGTAGACAAGTCTACACTGTAGACTCTGTAGACACTATAGACAAGTCGTGTTCATGCTAGCTCGAATCGACAAATGCGTCATTAACCACGTGACCATCGACACTTGTCGACAGTCGATTGCTTGTCGATGAGCTCAGCCTAGACCCCCTGGTGTCTTCTCATGTCTAAATTCTTCCCTCACTGAAAACAATTGAAAGCTTTAGCAGCAAGCAGAAACACCACTAGCAAAAAGCTGGATGATAGGTTAGTTGCCCAAATCAAGAGCAATGAGGCATGTGCAGCAACAACAACAACAGCATCTCCATAGCTGTCAGTCTGTATGCAAGATGAAGTGTCCAATCAAGAATGAGCAGACAAGTCAATTTTTGATGGCAGAAAAGCAGTCGGTAGCTGAAACTGTCTGCCAAATGAGCACTATTTATGGGGAGATCTTGCTGAGCGAGTCAAAAGTCAGCGTATGTTCTGCATGATTTCCTTCTGGACGAATATCCTTAGAGGATTACCCAAAGCCTAGCCAGGTGCATTATGCCATCACTTTGGTCAGAATTGCAAAGGTGAATGAGCTTGTTCAAGCCATTACCCTATCAGCATCGGCTATACCTTAAAATGCAACAGATATAATACCATGTTGTCTCAATGATATCACCAGGAAGACAATAAATGGGTGAAGAGTTGTGGTATCAACAATGGAAGCAAAGCTCTGCCATCGCTGAAGAATTACTGCATACAGCCAAGTGCAGGCAAAATCATGCTGACCATCTTCTTCATCACAGAGGCTCAGTTCTGAACAAGTGTCCCCCATGTCCATAATGACAGCTACAAATGACTCTGGATATCCTGCAACAGCACAAGAACAAACAACTGGGCCCCATGTCTCACAGGGTCATTCTGCTTCACAATAATGCATGCAAAGAAAAACAATGGATACCCTGGCACACTTAAAGTGTGGAAGGCCTTAGAACATTCATCATACAGCTCCAATTTCACCTCCATATGATTTTCATCTTTTTGACCCAAGAAAAAAGAACTTAAAAGGGGCAGTGCATGGGGTCAAGTGCAGAAGTAAAGGTAGCATGCAAGAATAGCTTTGCTGCCAGCCAATAGATTTTACACCACTAGTATCTGACAATTTGTTTTTTTCCCCTCGATTTAAAGAATGTAGAGGGTCAAATATGCAACAGCAAGAGATTTACAAGGTGTGTCTGTAAAGTAATGCAAATATTTTTGTGCTAGTAATTAAAATGGCCGCAGAGCGTTCTGATCAGTTGCGTTAGGTGAGGGGGGGGGGGGGGGCTGTCGGCTTCAAGGGCGATGCCTTTGCCAATCTGCTCTGAGCAGTTGGAGCGTCAAGATCACTGTCTTACTGCACCCCTGTTTAGTGCTTGTGTCACAAAACGCAATGGAATCGTCACTCGAGCAACATTATGCGATCAGCAACCAGCACAACCGACGACAATTTGGCCCATGTGCACGATCTGTTAAATTCTGATCGTCGGTTGAGTGCCCGGATGATTGCAGAAACTCTCAACATTCCCAAAATAATTGTACATGAATTGGTGACCGATAAATTGGGCATGAGTGAGAAAGGAGATCACCGCTACCTGGGAGCTCCACCATAACAACGCTCCAAGCCATGCCCCTCTGCGTGTCCGTGAGTACCAGGCGAAAAAGCACAAAGCACATGGCTCCGGCAGACTTCTTTCTGTTCCCGAGGATCAAGGCCACCCTAAAAGGAATTTGTTTTGGGTCGATTGAAGCCATCCAAAATACCGTGATGAGGCCCCTTGCTGAGGTCCCCATTGAAGCCTTCCAAGACACATACCATGCATGGCAGAATTGCTGGGAAACGTGTGTGGATGCCCAAGGGAACTATTTTAGAAGAATATTAAATGTTTGTAATGATATGTTCAACATAGATATTGGTTAAAAAAAATTTGCATTAATTTCCGGACACACCTTGTATTTGTACAAATTGTTTTTGTCACTGACCACCATCAGCCATTACAATGGAAAGTAAAACAAGCCTGGTTTAAATGCGGACACATCTTTCAATTGACTGACAGTAACACACATTGTTGAATATGCACATAACCTGGACTTGCCTTGCTTTCTACTGTAATGATTGATGATGGTCAAAGACCAAAACTCATTCTGTACAAATAAAGCTTATGATGTTGCATGCTAGATCTACTACATTCTTTATTTTAGATATCTACAATATAGAGCCACAGAAACCTGTGGATTTTGATTTAATATAAATGTGCAAAACTTCTGAAATGTTCTTTGTATATTTTATGGCACTTCAGTGAGACTTAATAGTTTAAGGAGATCAAACTTTATATTAATGTAATCAATGTCTCTTCGTTTCCGACTGCCTAGACAATTTAATAGAAAATTTAAATTTTGCCCAAATAAACCATAAAGTTTTAGTTTTCTGCCTCGCTATTTCCTTATTCTATCAGCTGTTAAAATTTCTATCGAATGCTTAAGTTAAATATAAATAAATAAATAAATAAATAAATAAATAAATATTTATGCAATTACTACCAAATTTGGAATGACTAAAGAAATGTGAGCTAGAATGAGAGGTGCTACTTCTGGAGGTGGCTTTTCTTCACGACTGTAACCTGGAACAACTTTCTTTTTATTTTGATTTAATCTTGTTCCTAGTACACTATTATACAAAGAAATGAGATAATGGATTAGAATAAAAAAGAAAATGGATATTCTTAATTCTAAACATTATTAAGATTCTTTTTTAAAAATTATAAATTAAGCTCAATTTATTTGTATAATAAAAATTTCAACATTAAAAAAATACTTTAAGCAAAAGAAAAAAGAAAAGTTGAATATGTACTTGGCCGTAGCAACTCTCTTTCGAATAGTATCCAAGGAATTTCTTGTCATTTGCACTAAGGCATCCAAATTTTTGTTTTTAAATAAATTGAAAAGATTACGGCATTCTTCATGAATTTGTTCCAATGCTGGGTCATGGCG
This sequence comes from Rhysida immarginata, assembly GCA_023313115.1. Classification (NCBI taxonomy): domain Eukaryota; kingdom Metazoa; phylum Arthropoda; class Chilopoda; order Scolopendromorpha; family Scolopendridae; genus Rhysida; species Rhysida immarginata. Next base: position 1,647,740 of record JAHWFO010008480.1, read on the forward strand.
ATGATCTCCATAAGAAGCATCTTCTTCTGCTAAACAAAGTGAAACATTAGCGTAGTTTAATAATTAAAAGTAAATTCTTCAAAAATGCATACAAAAAATTGTTTTTTCCATTTGCATTTAATTTTTTATATTTAATAATAGAAGAAATAGGTTCAAGGAGGGTAACAAAGGTGATGTTCTCCAATCTTCTCCAAAACCTACAGGAGAGTGGGACAGATTCTTAATATCCCCCCCTCAGCTCAGTCTTCTAGCGTTTGTATCTCTCAAACATGGGGGTGGCCGTGGCCTGGTTGTCTCGTCGGTTGGCTTGAGGACTACTGCTGGGTAGGACGGCTATTTGGGGCATAGCTGTTGGGGGACTTTTGTCTGACCCATTTGCTGAGTGACCAGTGCTGGATGTCCAGCAGCTGGTGATAGCCACTGGTTTGTTCGTCCGCCAGCAGCTCTTCCATCATGAACCCCCCCGTGCTTTGGAGGGCACGTTAAGCTGTCGGTCCCGGTTGGTTACAAGTCTCGGGTGACTGGGATGGTCTGGTTGTCCTACATAAACATTGTTGAAGAACAAGCTCACAGTTTATTCGCATGCAGATGGCTCCTTCCAGCAGGATAATGCACCAGGCCCCAGATCTCAATCCCATTGAATATCTTTGGGATGAGCTGGAAAGGACCATTTCCTCCTTGCCTACACCTCCATCAAATCTCTGGGAATTGCGTGCAGTTCTCATGTCTGCATGGGTCAACATTCCTGTTGAACGTTTTCAGCATCTAGTTGAATCCATGACCAGCAGGTGGTTTTGAAGGCTAATGGAGGTTCAACACAATTCTAGACAGGTGTATCTAATGAAATGGCAACTCTGTGTATATAGGCCAAGTTAACAGGGGCATTTGATGCCACTTCCCATGGAAGCTAAAGAATTCTGCACTGTCCTGCAAGATATGCATCTGGTATATCCCAGATTGAATGTGGATTGATTTGCACCAGTGTCACTTGTCTACTTTGCTGTGGATGATTCTAAAGTCAACACTACTGGTCTCAATCAGTAAGCATCTAAGTTTGGCCACCGGGGCTGTCCATGAAGTAGGTATTCCTGATATGTATGTGACACTTTAGATTTAGGATGTTGACTGCCTCATCTATCTTTGGGGCCTACTAGCATACCATGTTTGAAATATGATAATTCTCTCAACTTGCCATGAGCCTAGTTAGGGCTAGGAATTTCCAGAAATAATGCTACAGTAGAACGTCGATTATCCATACGCCTGTCATCTGAAACTAAGGCTCTAAAGATGTAGGTATTCCTATCCGCCATTTTGGTTCCAGCCTCGATACTGAAAAGCATTGGCCGCATAGGGTCGAGCGTGTACTAAGGCGACGCTTTTTGCTAAAATGAACAAAATAATGCATTACATCGTGAAAAACATTTATTTTAATATAAATGAGATACTTTTGAAGGGCCAAGTCATAGATTGGCATCAATAAAACGTAAATTGTGTGAATTTGAGCGCCAATTTGTAAGTATAGGGAGAAATATCAAAACATAAACATTGAATATCCGCCATCTTTTGAGGGCATCGAGACCCATGGCTGCCATGGCTCTGAACTTATCCCATTGTTATACAATACATCCAAATACGCAACTCGTTACCATCGTTATACAATAACAAGTCGGGCAAAAACGGCGCACTTCGATGAGTAGCAGTATAGGATTGCCTTCCTCTTGCCCTCAAAAAATGGCAGCTGTACCCATCATTCAATGCGAAGATATTTTCCCTTATAGCACTCTTCATGCAAAAGGAAACAATTCTCCTAAATAATCTGAGTTACGCTAGTTTTCATAAAAAATAATCCGTTTAATATCCCATTATTATTATTATTGTTAAAAAAAAATTAATACCCCACTGGGCCCGGTATTATTTAACATCTTTATTGCTGACCTGAGTTTAGTTTTTGCTAACTCGCATGTCAAATTTCTGCTGTATGCCGATGATCTAAGCTGTATTCTGTGATTCGTAACTGGGACGATTGTAACTGTCTGTCTATAGCGTTGGATAAGCTGGGCCGGGAAGAATGGACTCTCTCTTAACGCTTCGAAATCTTTTTGCGTTACTTATTCTAGGAAAGTCACTAATTATTTGTTTGACTACACCCTGATAACTTCAATGGCGTATCTCTATTAGAGATCTGGGTGTTATCTTTAATTCTAGCTTTACTTTCACCGACCGTCTGGAGTTTTTGTTGCTCGAAACCAGTAAGTGCATTGGCATTATTAAACGTCTGGCAAACTTCTTTAAAAGACAAAAGACGTTTTTCAATTTGTATAAATTAATTATTGTACCGAAAATTCTATACACTTCTTGGATTTGGTTTTCCAGTAAAACTCAGCAGTTTGAGCTATTGCAAGCGAAATTATATAGATGTCAACGCTTTCTTTCTCATTTGAAACAAACAACCGACTCTCCCTCTCTGGCTCCATCATTTCATTTGCAGTCTATTCTTAGTAAAGTTTTTTTAAATATTTTGCTAAGGATTGTGGGGTGTAGACTGTCAGTGCCTCGAATCCTTGCCCTAATTGGGTTACGGATTCCTACTTCTAGTAGGTCTCATCGGCCCTTGGTTTTTCTGGGTGCTAGACGGACCAAAGCGATGGACCACGATCCTGCCTATAAATTGATTAATACTGTTAACAATAATTTCCCTCAGTCGGATATTTTTAATGACAAACGCAGAGCCCTCTTTGGGCAATAGCGGTCTTTGCTTTCTATGTTTTTTCCTTAATGTTTATTAATCTTTTACTTCTTTTTTTGGTTTGTTTTTTTTTTGTTGTTTTTTTTGTTGTTGTTTTTTTTTTTTTCCTGGTCATTGTTATTGTTTTATTGTTAGTTATCAGTAGCTTAGTTTCGGGTATTGTCAATTTCTGTTGTTGTCTTTGTGTCCTTTTCTTGGGTTTAATATAATTTTATTTGTTGTTAGATTTCTCTGTTTGTTGGTAATCATTAACTTCGTTTTTGGGTCTCGGCCTGTACGGGGACAACACTGGGCTGTTCCTTCTAGCTGTTTCGCTGGTCGGTTTTTTCCCCAGTTGTTGTTACAGTTATTATTATATTATTATTATTATTGTTAATTTATTGCCTGACTCGGCTTGGCCTTTGGCTAAGTTTTTTGTTTGTTTGTTTGTTTTTATTTATTTATTTATTTATTTATTTATTTATTTATTACTTTATCCTTATTATAATCATTCCTAGTATCTTCTTTTATTTATTAGTCTATTTTATATGTATCATTAACCCCGTTTTGGGCTTCGGCCTGTTGGGGGGCAACATAGGGCTTCATCTTCCGGTGTATCCGGCAGATTGTATCCCTGCTGTTGTTACATTATTATTATTATTATTATTATTATTATTATTATTATTATTATGTTATAGAATTAAGGATTTGGGAGTTGTGTTCAATTCTAAACTGACTTTTACTGACCACCTGGAACAACTGTTGACTGAAATTAGTAAATGCCTCGGCATTATGAAACGTCTTACGAACTTCTTTAAAAAGGAAAAGACTTTATTATTGCATAAAACAATTATTCTGCCCAAAATCCTTTATGCCGTTTGGATCTGGTTTTCTGGGAATTCTCAGTTATTTGAGTATCTCCAATCCAAACTCTTGTCCTTTAGTTCTTTTGTTAGTCGAGCTCTACATCTTACTGACAAAACCTCCCTCGCACCTACTTTTAATCTTTTACCTGTTATTAATAGTGCACTTTTGAATAAATTTAGAAAGATAATTAATGGGCAGCTAATTTCTCTGCATACCCTGGAATTGATTGGTTTCCATGTTCCCAGTGGTAATAGGCATAATCAGTCTCTTGTTTTTCTCGGAAAATTGTGGACGAAGGTTTCAACTCTTGAGCCAGCTTTTAAATTAATTCACGTGTATAATAATAACTATAAGTCAATTGATATATTTTGCTGACAATAGCAGACCTTTCCTGCCGTTTTAACTTTTGATTTATTTTCTAATCTCCTTATTTGTTTTTTGTTTTTTTTTTTTTTTTTTTGTTTTATTATTTAACTTATCTTTTGTATTTTTTCTTTCCATTTTTTAATTACACGATAGTTTTATGTCTCATATTTTATTTCTTTATATATTTATTATTTATTTATTCTCATATTTTATGTCTTTCAGAAACCTGGTTAAACTCTACAATTTCTGATTACAGTGTATTTTTTGATTGTTTCACAATTTATCGGACTGATAGATTAGATGGGAGGAGAGGAGGAGGAGTTTTAATAGCAGTGCCAACTAATTTATATTCTGAACGTATTTATATACCTTTTAATACCTTTTCAATCGACATTGTTGGGGTGAGAGTTCCCACAAAGAAATTTAATCATATGTTGGGACGGTGTGTTGATCTTTTTGTATTTTTGTGTTATGTCCCCCCTAGTGTTCGTACGGTAGAATTTGAACAGGTATTTACTGACTTAGGCAATTTTATGCATGGCTTACCGATTGGAGTTAACTTACTTCTCGGTGACTTTAATTATCACAATCAATACAGCAAGGCATCCTCTTATTATTCAAAAGAGCGTTTAAGTTTTATGGAACTTTTTCTCGCAGAACATCAATTAAATGATTATAATAATATTTATAATAAATTTGGCAGTTCTCTTGATAAAGTTTTTTCCAATAATGTAATTGAAGTAGTGAATGCTTCTAATTGTTTGGTGAAAGAAGATGTTTTTCATCCTTCATTACATATTGTTATTAATATTGGTCCTGTTGACCTCAAGAAGATTAGTACGGGTTTTGATTATGCTAAGGCTGATTTTTATGGTTTTTATAAATTTTTGGAGAGTTATCAGTGGGATGATTTTGCTAATTATACTGATGTTGATTCTTGTTGGAATGATTTTTTTAATCTTATTTATAATGCCTTTAGACATTTTGTTCCATTAAAAAAG
>JAHWFO010008480.1:1653098-1761698 GCA_023313115.1 Rhysida immarginata
ATTTTTAGTTCATTATTGCACTATTACAAAACAATCCGGCCTATATGTGTTAAAGTGTTAGAAATTTTAAAAGAATTTCTGGTGGGCTTTCACTGAAACTACAACCTCAGAAGTTAATCAACATCAGGCATGGCTAGTCACTGGATGGGTGACCATCCGTGATTCACAATCTTCACCCCCTCCGGCTGCTGTGACCATCATACAGCAGTCGTTAATACAGGTTCATCCAGGGACCCAACTCGTCGGCCTCAGGCCATACAAGCCCTGGATGGACGTATTGGATTACGATCAATAAATAAAATAATAAAAAATAATAATAATAAAATAATGGGATATTTAACGGATTATTATTTATGAAAACTAGCGTAACTCAGATTATTTACAAACTGGCGCTCATATTCACGTTTTATCGATGCCAATCTACGACTTGGCCCTTCAAAAGTATCTCATTTATATTAAAATAAATGTTCTTCACGATGTAATGCATTATTTTGTTCATTTTATCAAAAAGCGTCGCCTTAGTACACGCTCGACCCTATGCGGCCAATGTTTTTCAGTATCGAGGCTGGAACCAAAATGGCGGATAGGAAATACCTACATCTTTAGAGCCTTACCGAAATGTCGGTTATCCGAACTCGAAGGTGAGGGCACCCCTATCAATTTTCTAACACATGGCTAGCTCTTCCTTGCACGTTTGGCTCTTCCTGTCTTATTCCTGCTCTCACTTTGAAGCTTATTTGTTGTGTGCACTATACAATAGCAACGAAACTAAATGAAGCGAGGGCACCCCTATCATTTTTCTAGCACTGGCTTATTTCTGATTATTTTTTTTTTTTAACTTTTTTTTTTTTTTAGTTTACAATACAGTATTGTACACGTGCAATAATTTTTCAATAGAACTTTTTAATCATGTGGTTTTTATTAATACATGTACTGCATGTACAATACTTAATTAAGCATTTTTAACCGTATCTACGTTTAATTTAAAACCTCGAATCTGTTACCCGAATTTTCGTTTATCCGAACCACCCTTGGTCCCAATTAGTTCAGATTAATCAACGTCCTACTGTATCTACCATTATCTTTACAGGCTTCTATCTCATGATTGCTACCATGTTAATTAATGTATTATACATGTATTTCCTTGCAATTTATAGATGACGGATGTAGAAGAAAAGAAGGATGAGACACAAGAACCCAGGAAACATGGGACAAAGAGAGAATGGGCATACTGGATAAAAAAAGAAAATGGACAAAAATAAAGCAGAAATAAATAAGGTTTCTATCTTACTTCAAGCAGAAAGAGTGGTGAAACACAGGGTAAGAGTCTCGAAGAACAAATGACTAATATAGAAGAAAAAAAAAAAGGACAAGCAACAAGAACCCTAGAATTAATAGTTAGGTTTCTTTTGCACTACCTTTTCTCAACTGAGCAATGGGGATAGTCCAAATAGGTGCTTCATCAATTATTATAACTGGAATGTTAGCTTCATTCAGAAACATAGTGATTAATTCATTAACAGCTTCTTCTATACGATGAGTCCGATTTTCCAAATCGGCTGCTGAAGCAATACAGCACTTCTGCAAAGTAAAGGCACCATTAATTTTGATTCCTTAATTATAGACAAAACATGAAAATTACTAAAGTATTTTACATATCTTTTCTATTAAGGAATTTTTTTTTTTAATTACAGTGAGCAAAAAAATTATTGGCACGATGTAAAACTACAACCATTTATTACACTAAGTACAAGCGACAGCCAACCTGCATAAATTAACATCACGTACCTTAGGATGTGCATTTTAATAATAACTAATAACTTTTGTTTAATATAAATTACAATTAGAGGAAAAAAATTAAAAGGAGAACACCACCCGATTTTGCGCAAAAAAATTGTTGGCACACTCAACACTTTGAGGAGTACAGGGTGCATTATGAAAGTAATGCGCATAATTTTATTGTGACGTGACTATCCATCGCAGCGCGCTTGGACTGGTCGAATAATGTGGTAGGGGGTCTGCCCTTCCAAACGTACCCGGTCTCAGTTCGCTCCGAGCAGTAGGAGCGGTAGGACGTATCGTCGCACGAAGTCTGTTTTTCAATTGTGTCACAGCACGATGGAGCATTCGCTGGAACAACGGTACGCGATCAAGTTTTATGCGCGGCTTGGAAGGAATGCAACAGAAGGTCTGACATCAAAGACTTCTTCAAGCCCCACCACGACAATGCCCCCAGCCACACGGCCTTAGTCGTCACCAACTTCCTGACCCGGAGCAAGACCCTCGTTGTGCCCCAGCCTCCTTACAGCCCTGACTTGGCTCCGTGTGACTTCTTTTTGTTCTCTTGACTGAAGAGAGAGCTGAAGGGAAAGCACTGGGAGTCGGTGGAGAACATCCAAGCTCATGTTACAAGGTTCCTGAAAAACGTTCCAGTCGAGGAATTCCAGGGTGCCTTCCAGGCGTGGCAGAATCGTCTCCGCACGTGTATTGATGCAGGAGGAGACTATTTTGAAGAATTTTAACCATTTGTACCAAGCGGATCAATAAACCTATTTTTCCAAGAAAATGCGCACTACTTTCATAATGCACCCTGTATGTTTTATCAAAACGAAACAAAATAATGCGAAACACTTTGTAGGTTCTCCTTTTTGTTTAATGATTTCTTTACAATGATTTTGCATGCTTGTAACTAGTTTTTCGCACACTTTAGGCTCAATAGCATCCCACGCATCTTGCAGCATCCGTTTCAGTTCGTCCTTGTTCTTTGGACGTCTACTCGCAAGCCTTCCTCCATCTCTTCCCATAGAAGCTCTATGGGATTCAAGTCTGGAGATTGTGCACACCAATCCAACACGATATCTTCGGATATGAAGTAGTCTTTGACAACTTTAGCAGTGTGTTTTGGGTCAATATCTTGCTGGAATGCAAAATTATTCGCAAGACCCAACTTTTCGGCAGAAGAGTGTAGATTTTCACGCAAAAGGTCCAGTATTGTTCTTTTGTCATGATGTTCTCGATAAATACAAGATTTCCAACACCTTTACTTGTCATACATCTCCTCACCATCACAGACCCTCCTCCATGTTTGATGGTTGGTCTGATGCAACTGGGATTGAGCGCTTCATTTTTTTTCCCTCCATACTTTTTTGGCCCCATCATGGCCAAATAAGTTAAATTTGCTCTCGTCAGAGCATATTATGTGATCCCAAAAAAGTTTAAGGCTATCTCGATATTTTTTGGCCCATGTCATTCTCTTCTTCAGGTTCCATTTGTTTATCCATGGCTTCTTGTGCCCAACTCTGCCATTGTAGCCAGCTTCGTGCAATCGATTTCGTACAGTTTGGGGTGTAACTGTGAAGTCCGCTTCATTTTGAAGTTCTCCCGCTACTATGCTGTGCTGATAAACGCACCTTCTTGACGATGACTTTATCCTGATAATGGGATGTCTTCCTTTTCCGACCTCTTCCTTGCAAATTTTTCACTTGCCCTGTATTTTTGTATTTATCAACAATGTTCCGTACAGTGGATTTTGAAATTTCCACTGCTTCTCCAATTTTTTCCAATGATAAGCCATTTCTGTGATGTTTTATGACACATTCTCGGATACATGGCAAATAAAATATAGCTTTTCTCAAAATTTAGATGATTTTCCTCTTTTTTTTAATAAATTTAATGCAAATAGGCAGGCAATCTCATTATATTCAGGTGTTATGAAGGTAGAAATGGTAGTGTGCCAACAATTTTTTTGCGCAAAATCGGGTGGTGTTCTCCTTTTAATTTTTTTTCTCTAATTGTAATTTATATTAAACAAAAGTTATTTAGTTATTATTAGAATGCACATCCTAAGGTACCGTGATGTTAATTTATGCAGGCTGGCTGTCGCTGGTACTTTTTGTAATAAATGGTTTAAGTTGTAGTTTTACATCGTGCCAATAATTTTTTTGCTCACTGTATGTAGTTAGAAAATAATATGAACCTTTAATCTCATAAATTCAAAAGACATCTTACTTGAGTTCTGTCTAACAATTCTTCCACTGAAATTGGATTATCATCTGGTATATCTACCAAAAGCGTCTCGCATATTTTTGTTAAAGCTTCATCAATTCGAGCACTTTTAATATCATTCATCTAGTACAGAGAAATAATATTATAAATGGTCTCGTATTGCTGCAGATGACTAATAAGAAGCAATACAAAAGGGTTTAATAAACAGCTGACAGGTTTCAAAATTAACTTCAACAGGCACAAAATAAAGAAGCAGTAAAATTCACTCAAAGGTCAAAAGTCATGAATAGCAGTATGCAAATTGAATACACATTATGACATCAACTAATCCAAAACAGCATGTAATGGTTGCACCCATGAACAGTTTATCTACTGGTAATCCTGTCATTGTGATCATTGCAAGGCAACGAGACTATCAGAGTTCAAACATGGTATGATAATAGGTGCATGGGGAATGCCAATTCCGAGGTTGTTCAGGAATTCAACTCTCTGTAATCCACAGTGTCCTGTGTGTGCAGAGGATATCTTCTAGAAGCCATTACCACTTACTTACAACAAAGTGATAAAAACTATCAGAGTTCAAACTTGGCCAGATAGTGGGTACCTGTTGGATGAGGCTTGCCCTTTCTGAGACTGTTCAGGAATTCAACATTTCGCGATCGACAGTGTCCTGTTTATTATACAGGAATATCTTCTGGAAGGCATTACTACCCATCATGAACAACACAGTGGCTGATCATGACTATTCTCTGACAGTAACCAGTGTCATCTGGCTAAAATTGTCCATTCTAACAGACAACCACAGGCTTATGAGAAATCACTGCCACCTTTAAAGTAGGTGAATACCACTGCTAATGCAACGATACTGGACATAGTGCATCACCTGGAATCATGGAACATGTTACGTGGAACTTAGAAGACTATAGATGGGTTGTGTGTAGGTTGTGTGGCCTGATGAATCATGGTTCTCATTACATCAAGCTGATGGAAGGGTACAGGTGTGTTGCAAACCCCATTATGCCATGGACCCAATTTGTAACAAGACATTGTACACACTGGTAGTTGTTACATATAGGTCTGGAGCTCTTTTGCATGGCATGATTTGGGTCCATTGGTTGTCCTAGATCAGTCACTGAATGGTTTCTGCTATGTTGAATTTCTTGGTGACAATTTACACCCCTGTATGGACTTTGTGTACCCCCACAATAACAGGGTCTTCCAGCAACATAATGCTCCATGTCTTCAAGGCCCAGATGTGCAGAACTGGTCTGAAGAGCATTCAGGAGAGTTCCAATGAATGGTGTGGCTAGCTCGCTCCTCAGAAACGTACCCCACTGAAAATTTATGGGATGTGTTGGAGAGATCCCTATGCATCCAAGATCCGTCACCTAACAATCCAGACGATATGGCTCAACATCTTGCCAGAGGTCTTCTAACCTCGTGGAGTCTATGGAGTTACTGATCTTCGTTGGGCCAGAGGGGGTCTGGCATGTTACTGAGCAGTTCTCCCATGTCTTTTGCCTTTGAATGTATATATACAGTAATTACAGCAACTTAAAAACATAAAGTAAAATTCAAATAATGTGTGTTGTTGTTTTTTTAATATTAATTTCTATCATATGATTTTTCTATTATTCCCAAAATATTATATTTTATATACTCACCTGTTTTAAAATCCCTTCCAAATTATGGGTAGCTTCTGTCACACTATCAAAAAAGGCATCAAGGCTGAGAGAATTCCATGACATTGTCAGAATTCCTGGTTGAAGGGCAACGTCTAACTGTTTATTCAAAGAAAGCAGTAAATTTATGAACTTATAACTTACATAGAATATAGATACTAACCTTAAAATCAAATTCTACACTTTTCTATAATAATTCTACTGGTATGTTCTCAGATTACTAGTAAATTTAATCATCCCTTTTATTTGGTGAAAATAAATACAGGCAATCAAGCTTTCTTTTTAGATGATGCTAAGAAACACATTTTAAAAAGACTCATTATAAAATGAGTTCAATGGTTGGACCTGGCTTGTTTATTTAGGTAGAACATTAAGCTTGCTATAACAGTCTCAATAGTTACACAAATCTTGGACCCCAACTCCAACCACCAGAGTTATGACAATCAATGGCTTAGACCATGATATAAGCAGTTACATTTGAAATTAACTGTAATGATAGATATAATTTAAAATAATAACAGGCTGTAACAAGTCATTGCAATTCAATTCATACATATGGAATTACAAAAATTTTAACAAAAAGCTGTTAAATAAAAATAAAGCTTCAAAACTCTTAGATCAATATTTGTTTCATTTATATTATTTATTTTAATCAACAACTTAATGGGCCTGGCCTCTTGTACTTGATTATTCTGGTTTTCTTGTATCAACTATTTTGAAATAATTCTTATTGAATTTTTATTAGTCATTTTCAAATATTTTTATAATTTCTTATGTAGTTAACATTCATTACTATTATGGTCATCTTACACCCAGCAGAAAGAAATACACTGCTGCCCCTCTATGTTGCAGAACTTGGGAACCAAGATTTCACTGCCTGCAACCAAGTTGAGTCCACGATATAGCGAGTTTTTTGTACAGCGAAAAACAGCGCTACTGACTGCGACTTATACAATATTGCTACATAAGGAATTGCAAAATACAGCGGAAGCAGTATATAATACTTTTTGTTCTTACTATTATGAACAAAAAATTGGTTCCCAGTACTGAGCATATTGCATTCCGATTGTGAAATACATAGCTTATTTTACAGGTTGGTTATTTTGGCAGTTTTATCAAATGGCTACTTTTCTTGTCCAGTTCATGAACAAGCAATCATTTAATATGAATGACTAATCAAGACTCAATTGCATGACAGACTCATTACTTTTAGGGCATGCACGTTAGAGAATTTTCTTTTATTTTTCAGTGGTAAATAAAGAGATAATTTCAGTGCTATAAATGGCTTTGATGATCAGCAATTTAACAGGCAATAAAGTTCCTTTAGAAAGAAAAATAACTCAGTGACTCACTGATGATGGAAACTTCGTTTCCGAAATGTACATCTGAGTCATTAAAATTTATTATGTGGAATAGTGTTTTCGGAGTTATTTTTCTTTCTATAGTTGTGTCCACAGTTTTTGGCTTGATTCCATTGAAAGTTCCTTTAAGTTAGACTTACATGCCAAAGTATATTTAATAGGAAATGATTTTGATTTTTAGAGGCTTTTTCTATTTTATACAGTCAAATCTCGCTATCTCGAACCTCAATTATCTTGAAAAAATTTTATTTCCCCTACCTTTTCACTATTAATTTAATATAATTTTCCCTAGTTTTCTCGAAAATTTTCTCAGAAAAACTATGTCAAATTTTGACTTTATGTGCCAGCGAAATGCAAGGCATTTAAAAACAGAGTTAAGATTTTTTTCTTAAAGAAATTTTTCATATGAAAATGAAAAAAATCTGATGTCACTTCCATTAAAGTTAGAAGATTCTCATGCATTACAAAAAAAAATTCTCAAAAAAATTTTTCAATCTCGTTGGCAAGTCTCAGTTGTGTACAAGAGAAATGATTGAGCATGTGCAGTTTGTGTTTTTCTGATGCTAGTAACTCTACTTTGTAAGTGGCGTAACTCTTTAAACATATGCCAGTTATCTGTTCTTCGTATTCTCTCAGTACCTTTAATAACCTAAAAATCTTGATTTAAAAGTAACCCTCCATATCTCGAAACCTTTTGATCTCCAATTTCTTTTTTTCAAGATCTCAAGATTCAACTGTTCTTTATTTCCAATGCATTTTGTTTTCAATTCTCCAAATAATGGATGATGTTAAATCTCCAAATATATTGTATTAGAACTGGCTATGGTCAGCACAGGGTGAATGTTCCCCTATATTCTCTTTCTTCTCCTCCTGTCATATTCCCTTTACTTCAATTTTCATTTAATTCTGGGAAAGATTCTTCTGATTTTAAATTATCAATTTTATAAAGCTTGTTTATTGCAAATAAATCATAATACATTTTTTTGTGCTCGCACTTCCCCTGACGAGGTGAGTGAAGTAATATTGGAATTAAAAATCAACCCTGCTGTTGATTCGCTAGGTTATCAGTCTGACATAATTTTAGCTTTGCGATCCTCACTTGCTGCCCCACTTAGCTCATATCTTCAACTATTCTATATAACCAGGAATTTTTCCCTTCAGCATTAAAACTAGCTAGAGTTACTCCAATTTACAAAAAAGGTAACTCTGGTAAATATGAACATTATAGGCCTATATCATCACTACGAGAAGATCTTTAATAGGCATCTTGTGCAATATATTTCTAGTAATAAATTTAAATGACTCAAGTCAGCATGGGTTTGTTGCCAGGAAAGGTGCAGAAAAGCTTGTTATGAGCTTCTGGAATATATCTCTACTGAGAAAATTAATAAAATAGTCGCGGCTATATTCGTCGACTTTGCCAAAGCTTTTGATTCTGTCTCAATTTCAACGTTAATAACTAAGCTAGAGAATCTACACCATATTAATGGGCCTCCTTTAACATGGATCGCGAGTTTTCTCATCGACAGGAATTATTACATTAGCAGTGGAGGTTTCAAGTCACCTGCTATTTGCAGAAATTGTGGAGTATCACAAGGTTCAATACTATCTCCTATTTTGTTTGTGTTGTTCATTAATGACCTTCCACTCAATCTGCATTCTGCTAAAGTGATAATGTATGCCGACGATGTCACACTGTTGATGGCGAACAAGGATCCAACTTGCCTTATGACCACTTTAAACTCGGCTTCGGCGGAATTATTTAATTGGAGTCAAATAATAAATTGACGATTAATATTGATAAAACAAAGCTAATGCTTTTCTATCAGAGGAACAAAAGATTAATCCTGAAGTATCTGCAGTTTATTTCGATAACCAGCCTATAGGCCTTGTTAAATCCTTTAGATATTTAGGCCTGGAGCTTTCCCATGATTTGACATGGGCCCTCCACATTGAATTATTAATGTCTAAATTAAACCGGTATATGGAGATGATAACGAGAGTTTATTATTTACCCGGTAATATCTTACTACTACTGTATAATACACTGATATTGCCAAATCTTTGTTATGGTACGATATCTTGGGGTACCAGTACTATAGCTAATCTTACTAGAATTCTGAAATCGCATAAGTGGTTCCTTCATGTTTTTCTACGGATCCCATCATCTACCCCTGTTTCTGACAATTTTCAATCTCTTGGAATACTAATGATTTGATTTTTCAAATCATTAGACTCCAAATATGCACCTTTACTTATTAAATATATCTCCTCCCATTATCATAACTCCTGTCTGTAATAATCATAATTATCAGACTTGTCAGGCCAACAATATAAGTTTACCTAAATCCAAGCGGAACTATTGCAATAACTATATTTCATACCTTGGAGTGACTTTCTGGGATAAGGGATACGTGCAATTACTTATCTTTCATCGTTTCGCAAAGAGTTAAAACAGTATATAATTCAATTTGTTGGATCATCTTTGACTTGCAGACAAGTTTACATTAGTTATAGGCCCAATTGTAATTAGCCTGTTTCTAGTTTTGTTTGTTATGACTACTATTTTGAGTTAACATACTAACCCTTACTATGCATTCTTATATTGTTTCTCAGGTGTATATTTATAAAATCTGTTATAGATTTACTTTGGATTTATTTGTCCTCTGGGTTCTCACTAGTCAGTCTTTGACCATGCATGATCCCAGAGGGCACTATTTTTTTGTAAATTTTTTATAAATAAATAAATAAATAAATAAATAAATAAATAAATAAACATTTACAAATATGCATAAACACTACATAAGAATTGTGATTTTAATTCTAAGAACATGTAATATGAAAATTACATGTAAATACTGTATGGACCCGGTCGAACAGTCGTCGGGAGCCAGACTTCAGCGACTGCATTAAATCGAATCATGCTAGACCTATGGAATTAGCATATCCTATGGATACCAAAAATCTTTGTGTTGGATTCCAAAAAGTCTGACACCAGAACAAACCGGCAACAGAATAGTATGCAGTCTGCAACATCTACAGCGGTACAACCAGGAGGAAAATGAGTTTCTGAATGGCACTTCAGACCTGAATCTAAAACTGCAAGCATGGTATGGAAACATCCACATTCTCTGATTCGTAAAAATTTCAAAGTTCCTCCTTCAGCTTGGAAGATTATGCTTACAATTTTTTGGGATATACAAGGCATCCTATTCGCAGAGTTCCTACCTTGTGTGTCAACCGTCAGCACCGCTACCTATTACGAATGTTGGCGTGCTATTCCTGACCAACCGCAGATTATCATTACTAATATGTTTTTACCAAAATAATTGAGACAAAAAATAACGGGTCTAAGCATAGCATTTTCCAGTCAATATTTCAAGATTCAGACATTTTTTAATAAAGATAAATGCACTTCAATAAATTTTACATTAAATTTAGATTCCAGAGAATTAAAATATTAAATAGCATTAACAGGCCAGTATTTCAATAAAAATACATAGTTCACTCTTTACATACACTAACATTTGGAAAATTTACCTTTTTCAGAGCTAGTTCCATAAGTGGAAGAAAACTTGGTGGTATTGCTTCTTTGATTTTTTTAATTTTCCCAAGCATTACCTTAAATTAACAATATAATATTTGAATTGCATCAAATTAAGCTTTTAAAATATTTTCAAAAAATAAATCTTACTTGTAAATTCGTGTAAGTTTCTAGCAATACTGGCTTTTGAAAAATTAACAATTTAGCTATTTCAGGAACTTCTAATTTCATTTTGGCTAAGCTTGTGGTTTCTTTTATAGTCTGGCTTATAAAAGGATCAAAATTGATTAAAGTCTCATAAGTATCCGGATGTAGAGTAAGAAGGGGTGCTGATAATCCTGAAAAGAATAAAAGTATAAATATGTCAAGAAAACATTCAATAATTACATAGAAGTAATGAACATTAAACAATTATGTAGATGATCAAATAGATAACTTATTTTGTACCAAGCAGTTGCACCTTCGTGAATATAGTCAATTCACAAATGACATCTACTTCTAGGAATTGTTCATTGTATGCACTATTGTTATGGTTCAGAAGGGTTGGTTGTTGGCTAGTTAGTTGGAAATGTCAATTTCTATCATATTTGTGTTTATTATTTTTACATATCAGGTACACCATGGCTTTTTTTGTATATCACCTTTGCCACAGATCTTAACCTGTGGCTTGACAGACTTAACTGAAAAGCATACAATCAGGAAACCAAACCAGCCCATTATGAATTAAACTATACAAGAAAGGGACTATTAATTAAGCAATTAAGTAATTAGGGACTATTGTTGACTATTGTTATATTCATAAAGGTATAATAACTATCTTAATTAATTTGTTTGTTGCATAATCCAAATGTTTCAGTAAAAATATCACCGTAATTCTTTTTTACCGTGTGTTATCAGATTGTGCAGGTGCAGAAATAAACTTCACAAAATAAATTGTAAAAATACAGGATGTCTCAAAAAACTGTACTGACACTTTGTCTTTTCAGGTATAACTAATGTAACAGAATGGCAGGAGATCAACTTAGCTTTAAAGAGAGAAAGTTTGTCCTTAAATGTTATTAGAAGACCGAAAACGCCACGAAAGTGCAAAGACGGTTCCAGAAGGGAGTTCAATAAACCGCCACCAACGCACCGGACCATTGCTCGCATCAGAGATAAATTTGAAGCAGATGGAACCGTTCACAACATCAACAAGAAACGTTCTGGATGACCACGAACATCCACCAGACCTGGAAAAGAAGAGCAGGTGCAGGAAACCCTCATTCGATCCCCACAGAAATCTCTACGACAAACGGTTCGGGAGACACACATCTCAAAAGATAATTTGTCTGGACAATGACGGTCATCAATTTGAACATTTGCGAATATGAATCTGTAATTACATTTGTCTTCTGTAATTCAAGCCTTTAAACTTGTCTCTATGTTTATAAATAATGTTTTTATAGTCATTCAAAGTGTTAGAACATTTTTTTCGACACCTTGTATATAAGGAAAAACTTCTCAGATAAATATTTCTATATTTTCATCAATGATCAGATTTTTTTCTTTCTATTCTCAAAAGTGTCTATACCTTCTGCAACAAAAGAAGGGGCCAATCATATTCACTCTAATATCAATCGTACATATCTAACGGTTAACAAACAATCTGGCGGACGAATCCAGCAATGAAGATAATGAGTGATCTAGGCATTCAACAACTACCACTACAATCTCCTTAATACTTTAAAAAGGTCACAAAAAGATATCTTATCATGCAGAAAGATAAAGAAGCTGGCTATCAACGGGCTAGCCTTGACAATTTCCCCTTCAATGAAAGCTAGAAACCAATCAACTTGTACTTGAATCTGATTGGTTCTCACTATTTCCACTCTCATCTTTGGCTGTAATAGCTACAGTGAGATCTTATGATAAAGTACACAGTAATGAATAATTAAGAAACAATCGGTATATATCAATTTGTAATAATATTTTTTCACTCATTTAAACATAACAGATCATGAATTTACCGGGTGAATAAACGTTCTAATATCTTGAAAAATACACATCTTGTCAAAAAAGAAAAGTACGTGTCAAATATTTTTTGAATGCTAATTAATAGTGCCAAAATTAGCCCCCTGCACCCCTGGTAGGGGGTGGGTTGGGGAGCAACTTTGAAATTCCAAATGGGAACCCCCAATTTTAGTTTTATGCAGATTTGGATTCTACAGGAAAATAAATATTCATTTTACCCAAAAAAATTTTAAAAATCTTTTGTAGATGGCACTGTAATTGCAAAAAAGTCAAACTGGTGCAAATATCTTGAGAAGTCCCTTTCAATCAAAAAAAGTATCCAATATTTTTTGAAAGCTACCGTATTTAATAGTGCTAAAATGAGCCCTTCCATTAGATCTAAAGTGTTTTTCAAATTACTTTTTTTTCTTGTGGTTACAGCACCATTTACCATAAAAAAAAAAAACAATGATAAGAATTTTCAAGAATCTGAATCTACAATAAAAAATTTTTTTTTAAATTTCGAAGTTGCCCCTGCCACTCCTGAAAAGGCAGTGAGGGCTAACTTAAAACTATTTTTCCATAAATATGTTACTCAAGTTCTTGAAAACTAGGTCTTCATCGCTGAATACCGTATTGGCTGGACTATAAACCACACTTTTTCCCCAACATTGCGGGTTTAAAACACCAAGTGCTGCTTACAATCGAGTCCTTCAAATGTTGGCCACTAATTTGAGATAACATATAGTTAATGTGTAAAACTGCATTTAAGGGGAACATTAAATTATTATTATCATAAATGCTATGAATCGGGGGTGGCTTATAATCGGGCCAATATGGTAATATTGATATAAAGGGGTTGTGGGAACCTGAGAATGTTAGAAATCTGTTCTCATATTTATGAAACCAGTTTTGCACAATTTCAAAGCAGTATATTTTTACAAGGATACTCTGAACGCTATCTTTAAATGCAACCACATCTTTGGAATAAAGGATAGCATCACAGTACATTTAAAACGACACCAATATCCATTTTTCTTGAGATACAATTGATAACATTTTATATGCACATGGTCACTCAAAATCCAAAGATTTCTTAATGTTTGGCCAGTATGTGTACTAAATCACTAACATGCAATTTAAATAACTGAGAATCAATTCACCTTCTTTAATAAGATCCACATGATCCATCCATGCTTCATGATACATCATTTCAAACCTTATAAGGGTTTTGGCAATAATGTTAAATTCTTTTATAAGTGGTTTCCATTCAGGGTTGTCCAAGATTTTTGAATGAGTCTATGAAAAAAAAAATAGGCCAAATAATGAAAAACTTTTTTCTATTTTTATTATTTTATAAATACAACTCAATACACTCGAAAGAGGCCCTAAATATTCTGTATTAACTCTCACTACAATGTGCTCCTCAGTATATGGCAGTTCGAAAATGCTAGGATTAGAAAAGGTAGTTAGAAAAGGGTAGGTGGCACTCTTAGCCGTAGTGAAGGCAGGCTACCTAGAGAGTGGATGTCCCAAATACAAAATCCCCCTCCTTGGGTAAAGGTTGGGCGTAAGGCTAACTACCCTACCCCAGAAAAACAACATAGTTACGAATGCTTCATACGTACCTCGGAAAACATCGGAGAGACTTGATGGAAAACGACATACGCCTTCCAAACGGATACGCAACAGGAAATTCGATTTAAATTTGGTCACATGGAATGTGAGGACGATGCTCATTCCAGGTAGAATGCAAGAAATTGCGAATGAAATGGTAAAATTCGGTATTGATATTATCGCTGTGCAAGAAATAAGATGGAGAGGAGATGGTGAAATTAGAAAAAAAGATTTTTCTTTTTTTTATAGTGGGAACCCACAGAAATCAGGACAAGCAGGTACAGGTTTTTTTGTAAGTATGAAAATAATAAACAAAGTAATTGGTTTTGAACCTGTATCTGATAGACTTTGTAAACTACGACTGAGAGGACGATTCCGTAATATCTCTATGGTAACGACATACGCACCAACTGAAGATGCGGATGAAATACAAAAGGAGACGTTTTACGATGGATTATCCCGTCTGCTACATAGAATACCAGTGTATGATCTTATTGTAGTTATTGGGGATTTTAACGCAAAAATAGGTAAAGAAGATTTTGCAAAAGAAATGGGAGGATGTTATACACTGCATGATGAAACGAATGAAAATGGTAAAATGCTCGTACAATTCGCGGCTGCGAATCAGTTGATTATCAAAAGCACATGTTATAATCATAAAAAAATCCACCTTGGAACCTGGATGATACCGGGAACCGACCAAGCTAATCAAATTGATCATGTCTTGACTTCGACAAGACATGCAAGTTCTATAATAGATGTACGAGCGTGTAGAGGACCAAACTGTGACTCAGACCACTTTTTAGTTAAAGTGAAGTTGAGAGAAAGACTCGCACTTACACAAAAAAGAAGACCAAAAATGAGAAAGAGGTGGGATTTAGAGAAATTGAAGACCAAAGACATAAAAGATAATTTCCAAGCTGAAGTAAATAAAAAACTTAGTGAAGATGAAGGAAAACAAGACCAAGATCTCAATAGTAAATGGGACAGATTGTGAAAAGCAATAGTTGAAAGAACTAAAAAAATAATTGGTGAAATTAAAAAAGTCAAAAATGAATGGTTTGATAGAGAATGTGAAGACGCTATTAAGAGAAAAAATGAAGCGCGAGCAAAGCTTCATCAGGGAAGGATCACAAGGAGTAAGCAAGAAGAATATAAACAGAAGAGAAGACAAGTTAATAGAATATGTAGACAGAAAAAGAGAAAAATGATTCAAAATAAATTAGAAGAGATAGAGGCACATAATATGAAAAATGAAACGAGGAAATTTTATAAGGGAACGGATTGGTTTAGGAAAGATTATAAACCACGCCTTGGTGAATGCAAAGATAAAAATGGTAACTTATTGGGTGAAGAGGAAGAAATATTAGCAAGATGGACAGAATATTATAAAGAATTATTAAATAAAAGTAGTAGTGAAAATGAAAATGTAGATAGATCACCCATATTGCAGACTACCGAATCATTTAATCTAAACCCCCTCACTATCTGAGGTGAAAGCCGCAGTGAAAGGAATGAGAAATCATAAAGCCGCAGGGGAAGATAATATAACAGCGGAGATGTTAAAAGAAGCGGGAACACAAGCTGAAGGAATATTATTTGAACTGATTACCGAAGTATGGGAAAAAGAAGAAATGCCAGATGCATGGAAAACTGGCATTATAACTTCAATCTATAAGAAGGGAGATAAATTAGATTGTAATAATTATCGTGGAATCACACTCCTTAATATAGCATATAAAGTATTCTCAAACATTTTATTAGTGCAATTGTCGGCGTATACTGAACAAATTATAGGAGAATACCAATGTGGTTTTAGAAAAGCTAGAGGCACCGTCGACCAGATTTTTGTGGTGCGGCAAAGCATGGAAAAATGCTATGAGCATAATACTGATCTACATATGCTTTTTGTAGATTTTCGGCAAGCCTTTGATAGTATTATTAAAGAAAATTTACTGAGTTACATCGAAACACAAGGAATCCCCAAGAAGCTAGTACGACTTATAAAGATGACTCTTAGCAATGCCCAAGCTAAAGTGATGATAGATGGACAATGTGATGACAGCTTTTCTTTGAGTAGAGGTGTACGACAGGGCGATGCGCTATCAGCAACTCTCTTTAATTTAGCACTACAAGCAGTATTGCATAAACTGGTAGATAATGGCACAATTATTTATAAATCTAAACATATATGTGCATATGCTGATGACATCGTTATTATAGCCAGAAATATTACAGAACTTAAATTAACTTTCGCAGAAATGTATTCAACTGCTAAAAGTATGGGTCTAGAAGTAAATGAGACCAAAACTAAATATATGATAGTGTCGGTAAAAAAAGGGCGAAGAAGAAATGTCGACGTTACCATAGAAGGGATGACCTTTGAGAACGTGGATAAATTTGTGTATCTCGGTGTTGAAGTTAATAACTGTTAAAGAGTGAGTAGCGAGATACAATGTCGAATAATGGCTGGCAATAAAGCCTATTACGCAAACCTTAAGCTCATGAAATCATGTGTCCTATCCAGAAATACTAAGATGAAAATATATAAAACACTTATTAGACCCGTGGTAACCTATGGTGCGGAAACCTGGAATATACTAACTGGTGATGCAAATAAACTTAGAATCTTCGAAAGGAAAATTGTTAGAAGAATTTACGACCCTGTGTGTGAACAGGGTTTTTGGCGGATAAGAACAAACCACGAAATCAATGAAATCCTTGATAATGAGGATATAGTACGCTTTGCTAAAGCACAGCATTTAAGGTGGATTGGACACGTAGAGAGAATGGCTGATGAGCGAATACCCAGAAGAATCTTTAGGTCTACCATGACGAGGAGACGATTACAAGGTAGACCACGTAACCGTTGGAAGGACGAAGTGGAAGCAGATATGAGAATCTTGAATGTTAAAGGCTGGAAGAAAGCAGTATTGGACCGAGAAAAGTGGAGGGACATTGTGAAGCAGGCCAAAGCTCACCCCGAGCTGTAATGCCAGAAGAAGAAAGAAGAATAAAATTTGAATTGAACAATTCTAAGAAATTTGATACTATAGTCTAGTATCGAGTCAAAGACATCCACATGATAAAGGTAAATCAATAAACTAAATTCTAAATCAATTAAATTTCCATTTTCAACTATTGGACATTGTTAATTTTATTTTGCAACAGTCTAAATTTATCTTTGTCCCCATTCTCATGTATGGTCATGAGTCTTGGGTAATGACTGAAAGAGTGCGATCGCAGGTGCAAGCAGCCAAAATGAAATCCCTGAGAAGTGTAGCTGCACAATAAATAAATCATCAGATGTTGAGCTACTACTTATCCACATTGAGATATCTCAGTTGCATTGATATGGCCACGTGATACGGATGCCGCAAACTGGTATTCCTAGGGAGGTGCTAGTTTCCAAGCCGGTGGGTAAGAAATCAACGGGGCAGCCTAGAACCAGGTGGCTAAACTACATGGAAAAATCTGGGTATTACCATTGAGGACATGCACCTGATGGCAGAAGATTGTGAGCACTGGAGATCATCCATAGGGCTTCTGCCCCTGCAACACTAACGGGTAAACGTGTTTGAAAAGTAAATAAGTAAACAAAATCTAAATTAAAATTGGAAATTTAACTGGGCATGCCCAGGTTTTTTCTTTTCTTTTTCTTTTGTTGATGGAGAGAATGTAAATTGTCATTTTATTAAAATATTTTATCTCTATAAATAATATCTTAGTGATATTGGTGAAAATTGTATCTACTCTTTTATAATCTTGCTTGAGTAATTAAACAAAAATAAAAAAGAACTTGCCAAGAGATAATCCATGGGTTCATTTATTCTATGGTATAAATGCCGAGACCACATAATTCTACCAGATATTGGTGGCATGCCTCTTGGTAAGGGAGGATCATCTTTATCTGCTTCGTATACCTATTAAAAATTAAGTTTTGTAAACTTTAAAATTATAGCAAGTAATACAACACTGAAAAAGTAGTGACAACATGAGGAAAATGGCTTTAAAAAATTTGCACTAAACCACTTTCTTTTATTTTATTTATTCATGAGAAATATTAAGTCATAAAACTATTGCAAAGAGACCATAAAAATCACTTTTTTATTCCATAGGATTTTTCTAAACTTATTACCATAATGTAATTACAACAATGAATATGGCTCAGCAAAATCCTTGCAGAGTTGAAAAGCATGTACAGAATAATGCCCCATTGTATGAAGCTGTGACAATGGCTACAACACTTTCAAAGTGTTCTGATCAGCCTTTCAGCAGTGAGAAGCCACAAAATGTGCAGCAAGTGGAGGCTCTGGTCCTTGAAGGCTGGATAAACAATGATCCAGAGCAAGCATTGGAAGTGCACTAGTTGTCTGAGATGGAACAGTTCTTCCAAAGCAAACAAGAGAGACTAGCAGCTTATTCAACATTGGGAGAAGTGCATGGCTTTGGGTGAAACATATAAAGAAGGACTAACCTTTTTTTCGTTGTGCATACCCCAGGGTCTCTTCCATCATGGTGATTGTTAAGGACTTTATGACCAACCTCGTTATGTTGGAAGTTCATTGGAACTAACAAGATTGTTCTGAACTTGCCAAACATTCAGGTTTGTTAATGGGCCCAAGTTAAGCCATGAAAATCAAACTTTATGATGATGCATCAACCAAATTTCATTGTTAGGATGATACAATCTGGAAGGGACTGATCTCTAGGCATTCACCACAACCAACAACACACCAACCCTTTGGGATGTTAGAGTGCTAATTTCATCTGTGCATAAGGCTCTTTATCACTGCTCTATCTGTGACTTAGAAGGCTTTTTTGACAAATGGAGTCCCTTTCCTCTGTCATTAGTATATGAATTAATTTTGGAATACCCAGGATGATTATGTTGATTCAGCTCAGTGCAGAATCTTAATATTCTATGTAGGATATAAAGAAAGTAAAAACTTGCCCAGGCAAGTACAATAACTTTATTTCACTAACTGTTAAACAGCCAAATTTCTTTCAAATAAATTATCTAACACAAGTAAATAAACTTCCCATTTTCAAGTATCAAAAATTTTAAATATTTTATTTTTAAAGCAAACAAAGCCATTTTTCATATGTAAACAAAGTATTAACTCAATAGCTTATATGTAAGTATATCCAAAAAAACAGAAATTAATACTATGTTGGCCCGCATTTATTCTCAATAACTTCTGTCATTCTGTTAGGTATTGTTTCAAACAATTTTTTCAGATCGATCATCTAAGATTTTCACATCCCAAGCATTCCAAATTACAACTCTGAGATCACTGAGATGACGATATTGAATGTTATGCCCATACACAATGTTCACTATCCAACCCTACTCATATTCCATAGGGTAGAGGTCTGGTGACTGCAAAGGCCATGGAATAATATCAATCTTTGTTCTTTTAAATCACTCCACGGTGGTTTTGATTGCATGCACCGAAGCATTTTCCTGTTGGGATCTATAGTTTGCACTCTTAAGTAAGGGCCAAAAAAGATTAAATGATCATAAAGTAATTCCTGATATTTTTTGGAGTCCGATTTATTCACAACAAACAAAATATCAACCTTTTCTCTTCTTCTAAATGCTGCTCAGACCATAACTCTGCTCAGTCTTTCCTTAGGTTGAATGCAGAGACAGTCGGAGCAGGAGACTGCCCAATTCATCGTTTTAGAGCTTAGGCAACATTATCTAGGTGGTGCTTTTAAGTTTCGAATTTACAGTTTTTGTTTCGATTTAAACCAGAGACTGTTTCTTCAACTGTCTCTGATTTAAACGCTGCGTGAAAATGAGAGATGGCCGACAGCATTCTCACCACTATCTTGATACGTGCTTAGTTTGCTCTCCTCTACTCTAAACAACCCTAAATGGGTAGTAAATTTTGTGCTGCAAAATATTTTAGCAATCGTCATGGTGAAAAGGAACTTTCTTTTTTGGATTTCCATTAGAGGAAGAAAGGTGAGTGAGAATTTAATTTTTTAAATCACATAAGCACAGATTGAGTAGCCTTCCCTAATTTTCTCAGATGATACTGGTCAGTCCTGTCGCATTCATGCTCTAATTTTATTAGCGTGTGATCTCTACGTAATAAGTAAATGATTTTTTAGAAATTGTTTGAGAAATTCACGCGGAAAAAAATCACGTAAGTCCCGTGATGGTGAATATAGGTAACAGATGGCCATAGAGACATTAATGCAAATGATAAAGAGAAATATGCTACATAAATAACGCAAATAAATTCAGAGCTTGAATTAGACATCATCCGAGAACATTGGGAAACGAATTTCTGGACTTTTACTCATTCTTTGCTTATACGAGGCATGTTTTTTAAGTAAGTACCGTTTTGCGATTCCGCCGCCGCAGCGCTACGGTCGGCGTTCCGCGCATGCGCGCTGGTTAACTACATCTCTTGTCTACGCACTGACGCCATTACAGTCTGATTCTTCATTGTATACGTTGTTTACTGAGTGTTTAAGATGCCTCCGACAATCGTGAGTCCCGCCGATTGTGAAGTACGGGCTGTTATACGATTTCTTAGTGCTAAAGGCGTAAAACCGATCGATATTCATCGTGAGATCTGTGAAGTGTACGGACAAAACATTATGAGTGATGGAATGGTAAGGAAATGGGTGAGAGCATTTAAAGATGGCCGCACAAATGTGCATGATGAAGAACGGAGTGGGCGTCCTTCGGTCGTTAATGAAGATTTGGTGCAGAAAGTGGACGAAAAGGTGAGAGAAAACAGACGCTTTACAATTTCATCATTGTGCAACTGCTTTCCTCAATATTCTCGTAGTGTTTTGTATCGCATTGTGACCGAGAACTTGAATTACCGGAAATTGTGTTCACGTTGGGTTCCAAAAATGTTGACGGATTTGCACAAAACCCAACGTTTAGGCAGTGCATTGACTTTCCTTGAGCGGTACCACAATGAAGGTGAAGATTTTTTAGACCAAATTGTTACTGGTGACGAAACATGGGTGGCCTACGTCACACCAGAATCGAAACAACAATCCATGGAATGGCGACATTCATCATCACCCAAAAAAGTGAAGTTTAAGCAAACAATTTCTGCCCGGAAAATCATGTGCACAGTTTTTTGGGACAGAAAAGGAGTATTGCTAGTGGAGTTTCTGCCTCGTAATGAGACAATAAATGCAGCGTCTTATTGTGAGACATTGAACAATCTGCGTTGTGCAATCCAGAACAAAAGACGTGGCAAGTTGAGTAAGGGTATCGTTTTGCTGCATGACAATGCCCGTCCACATGTGGCTAATCGGACCAAAGATCTCATCAAATCTTTTAAATGGGAAACTCTAGATCATCCTCCATACAGCCCTGATCTGGCGCCCAGCGACTACCATTTGTTCCTGCACTTGAAGAAACACCTGGGTGGTCAGCGTCTTCAAGACGATAACGAAGTCAAAACATTTGTGATACAGTGGTTAACAAGTCAGGCGGCAGAATTTTATGAGGAGGGTATTCAAAAACTGGTGCCACGTTATGACAAGTGCCTCAATATTCACGGAAATTATGTAGAAAAGTAGATTAAGGTACAGGCTTTCATGTAAAAATAAAATTATTGCGATATCTTTGCACGTCTTTTTTTAATTCCAAAACGGTACTTACTTAAAAAACATGCCTCGTATGATTTAAAAAAAAATTAATTCTCACTCACCTTTCTTCTTTTAATGGAAATCCAAAAAAAGAAAGCTCCTTTTCACCATTAATTGAATAAAAATATATAAATCAAAATTAATAAATATAACGAATATAAAGATGCAGTAAAATAAACGAAGTGGATGGAAGAAACTGGAAAAGGTAAACGTCACATAATAATAGCTGTTATACATCATATAATAACAACCCCTTAAGTTTGAGCAACATTTTCCAGAGGGAGCCACCAATAAAAACGGTTACAGATTTTAGTATGGGAAAAGTAAAAATTGTCCAGTCTCATTATCTTAACAGTCTCTGGTTGAATGCATAAATCATGTCAATATGAAGCGTAACCAACAGGCCATCAACACAAACTTTTTTCATGAGGAAAAACAATTTCTTTCCACTCGTGGTACCATTTCACAGCATTTTTAGCCTATACAATGCTTTCTTTTTTTGATGAATGTCAGTGAGCTTAGGTTTTGCTGTTATTTTTTCAAATTAACATGGGCATTCGAACTTAAGCTCTTCCATACAGTTTGATGCTACATAGGAGTTAGCAGTTCGCATGAAATCTGACAGGTGACAAACCACTAAAAGCAATAACTGCATGAATTTGCCTATGGTACCGAGGCTTCAGCTTTTCAGGTCTTCCTGGTCTCTTTTTAATTCCATAAGCATCATCTTTCTTGATAACATTTTGGACAACAGTTATATGCCATTTGCCTTAATGACTTTCCTTTACCATGAAGAAGTTCTATTTTCCTCATTTCTTTCTCAGTTAGTGATTTGCGCGAGGCAGAGTAATTAAACAAATTTTTTGACACCACATTAGTTCTGTGGCATATAATTTGTACGTTAATATGCATTTAAATATTCAAAATCTAATGATTTCATCTTGAGTTAATATGGGACTTTGTTTACATATGAAAATTGCTATTGTTTTAAAAATAAATATTTTTTGATATCTGTAAACGGAAAGTTTATTTACTTGCTTTAAATAATTTCTGTAAAAAAGTGGGCTGTTAGACAATTAGTACAACAGCATTTATTATACTTGTATGGTTGGGTTTATACTTTCTTTATAAGTACAGTATAAACAGTAACAGTAGAAGAGATAGGTTATTCTTCTGCAAAAAATGCAGGGGTTTGCTTAATCACAATCTGCAGGAAAGGGCAAGAGAACAGTGGTTTTTATAGTCCCTAGCGAGAGAGAGCAACTGCATATTTTCCAGTAAGCAGACAGGAATAAAATATTATGAACATAATTGATCCATCACTTTTCTGATTTTGTTTTTATACAGGGCGAGTTTAAAATCATGCCCATCAAATGCATTCGATTTCCTCCCGGTAAATGGCAGTGCAGATTGTTTCGAATGCATTCCAATTGGTATCAGTGATCTGGTGCTCAGAGACTTCATTTGTGAAGCATTTGTTGTTCAAGGTGGCGGCATGTTGTTTTGCCAGAAACTGTGATTATTCATGATGGAGTTTTATTTTGCTCGAAAGTCGTATTCTCATGTCATTGAAGAGTTTCGCAAGAAATATGCTGATGCAGCAGTACCCACTAACTAAATGGTGACACGATTAATTCACAGTTTCAGGACAACTGGATCAGTAGCTAATGATTGCAGAGCTGAAAACAAAGATCCCAACAGCCATTTCTAACATCAATACTGCCATGCTTCACACAGTCTCACGCAATCTGGTAAAATGAACACGCTTTTGTATTCGCGAGGACATCATTTCCAACATCCATTGTAACACTTAAAGTCCTGTGCTTCGGAGGGCACGTAAAGCCGTCAATCCTGGCTGCTGCGACCATCATACAGCAGTCGTTAAGATATAGGGATGGTGCAAAATTCCCTCGAAGGAGTAAGTGCCAGATAACACTTAAAGTTTGTCTGCTAAGAAAAAAAAAAAAAAAAAAAAGGCAAACAAACAAACCACCAACATTTCAACTAATCTCCAATATTTTACTTTCATATAAATTCTCAAACTGGTACTTTTACAAACAGCTAAATTTTGATGTGCACAATTTTAAACTCACCCTTTATATTCAGGAAAATTAATTCGTGTTCAATAAACAGTGCAGCAATTTGAAATCGGGACTGGTGCAATAAAACAAAAAACAAGTGTATTTTTCTTTTTGTTGTTACCTTGGATTATTCGAAGTAGGACCCTCATGTACCCACGCACCTGGCTGGCAATGCATGTAAGGATTGCTGTAGCTTGTTTTGCACTGTTGCATGATATCATATCTGGTGAATATGAAGGATGGTCCAACACACAGATGCTTTTTTGGGCCAAAACAAACCTTCACAATCACTGCCTTCTGACTTGGAGCAGACGCCATTAGACAACACCTGATACTCGAGCTTCACACATTATGCGCTGCAGCAAACATTTCAGTACTTCAAAATAAAATGCAGCAATAACCTCCTGTCCTGTAGACACAATGCCCTTACTATCATAAAAAGAATGAGCAAAGTTTTGATTTGGGATTTTCTCACTGTTCTTGCTAAACCTGGACATGTCTTCAATTGAATCCAGTCCTTCACTAAAAGGCCTAAGCCATTCAAGCACATGTGTATGGGATAAACAATTGGCCCCATACACTTGCACAACATTTGTTATGTTTTTGTAGCAATCTTACCCAGGCACTCATGATTTCAAATTGCCGTATTGTGTAAACAGTAGTTTTCCCAAGTCATTTAATGACATTTGAAGTGCAACATGCAATTTTATAGCAGTTTCTGATGGAATTTTGCATATACAGGCTGTTTCTAAATGATCTATACAAACTTTCAGGATATGTTCCAGGGACCAAAATAAGCAGAAAATGTCATATGAACATGGGGTCGAAAATAATTCTTTCTAAGTTATAATGGTTTGAAGGTATCCTGCAGTAGACGAAATTAATGTTAAAACGTAAGAGTTGCATACTGTGTGATTTATTTCTAAGGCATATCAAGACAATACAAGGAAGATTGTGCACATTGCCGCGTGGATTGGCAAACCCGTTGGAAAATATATGAGGCTCGCCAGTTAATTGGTGCTTATCAACAATTGGGCAATTCAGACAGGTAACAGCCATCAATGGTGATCCAAGTAAGTTTCAAATCTGATGTTAAAGAGCACAATTTTCTTCAGATGATACTTTGAATTGTTGTAACTTCAACTGCAAGACGTCTTCAAACTCTTATAACTCTAGAAAGAAGTGTTTTCGACCGCATGTACATATGACATTTTCTGCTCATTTTGGTCCCTGGAACATATCCTTAAAGTCTGTCCCAACCATTCAAAAATATCCTGTATAGGACCTTTTTCACTATCTTTGGAGGAGTATTCAAATATTAGTAACAGGATAATATTTATAATATTGATGCAATTTCATATAAAATTGTTTTTAAAAACTTCCTTATTTGTTAAATTTTCTTATAATTTACTGTCTCAAATACTACTAACCTTCCTTACATAATTTAATTCATTATTATACATTCTGTGAATGATTTTGTACTTATCTATCACATCTAACGCTGGAATTTTCAAGTTTTCAAACCTTCAATTAAAAAAAAAAAAAAAAAAAAAAAAATTATCAAATTTCCCAAGGGGGAAAATAATTTGAGTTAATGTTAACCATAATCAGACATTTACCTTGTAAGTAGTTTCAGTGCTTCCAATGATGTACCATATTTATTTAATAATGTTTCCATGTATTTATTTAATTCAATCTGAAATGTTTCAAAAACAACAAATTAACAATCATGCATAACAAAGCATATAAGATGCTTAAATTAAAAACCAACTATACTTCAACATAGGGAAAAAAATTATTAACATGCCAGATGAAAACACAAAAGCACAAATTAACAAGAATTCAAAGGCATGTTTCATTATTGGCAGTTGCTTTGAAATCATTCAATTAAAAAAATTTCCTGTCTAAAAGTCCCTCGATCGATCAATCAATCAAAACAAAAAACTGAGCAGACCTTAAAAATGCTAAAATGTGACATTTCTCTTTAATCTTTTAGCAATGAATTTTTATTCTAATTTCTCAGTCCTATTAACTCATTGTGCTTTGGCATATATTTGTGCAATTATACATTATGACATACTTTTTCTGGAATCCCTATGCAATTGTGACATGGCTCATATTTATTCTGAAAAACATGTTATTTGGAATAATTTTAGAAACTAAATTCTAAAGTTATCAAAACTGTCTATAAATCTCAAGCAAAAGAGGGGAACTTGGAGGAAAGAAGGTGAAAAATTATACTCCACTTACAATTTTCATGGGAATCTATGTAAGGGATACACATGAGAGGCAGATAACCTTTCACATGAGCTAGTGTTATGTTGATGGGAAGAAAACAGATATCCCATAAGATTTAAAAATACATATTTCTGTTCTGGTATCTCTTCCTTTAGAAAATTAAATGTTTCTAACTTGGATCTTTTCTAGCATTTATCTTATATGCTACTTTCACATTCACTCTACTACTAACTAAAATTTACTTTTTTAAAATTTTTTTATTAATTAATAATCTAAACAGAACCCACGGGTTGTCCCCCAACAGGCCAAAGCCCAACATGGGGTTTTTTAATAATAAAGGGCAATCACAAACACCATGCCCCAAGTGAGATCGAACTTTCCCACAAATTTACTGAAGTGAACTGCAAGACATCAGCTGCAACAGATCTGAAGGTTGAAAACCACAAAAACAGATCTATGATCCACAAATTTATCACAAACTTTATTGGAATTTATTGCTGCTTAAGAATGAATATCCCTCTTGATAGAGATATTAGCAAACATTGAGGTCAAACAAAAAGGCCTATACTTACGAGGTTTAAAGAACATTTAGCCTATTGAAAATATAGTAGAACTGAAAAGTACACCATCACAAAGGATTCACTAAACACACACGGTCATAATTTCACCTCTGATATTTTAAAATTAATTTGTTCCATTAATAAAATTACCTCCTCGACTCTTTCGAGAGCATGGCCATACGAAATTCGAACAAAGGTTTAATATTAAATTTAGATAATGGCCAATTGTGGACTACTTTGATAAAATGGTGGACTACTTATAAAACCAATTGGACAACTTAACCCCTGACTGGATGTCCTCACCTCCCTTCAGTTTTTTTTTTCTTTTCTTTTCTTTTCCTTTGCTGTTGAATGATAAAATTAGCTTTTGAAATAAATATTCAGGTTGGTCCTATTATATTTTATTTTATTTCTTTTTATTATTTTTGGTTATTGTTGTTAGTTTGTTGTGGCTTGCCATTTTTTATAACAAAACATATCGTGATCTTTCTATAAAGAAAGATGAGGATTGTATTCAGACTAATACTCATTTATAAATTGGAATAAATATATCGTAGTTTTCAGAACATAATATGCTGGAACTAATAAAAGTTTAAAAATCATTACTGCAAAAATATTATTTAATATTCCTATAATAAATCAATGAAATCAAATTATAAATCTACTATCAGTCTCACAAGTAGGTAGTCTGGACAACAAGCATGAACTAATGTGAAATGAATGAGGAGCGAATTCATAAATAATAATCATGGCAAATACTATAAACCAGCAAATCTTATTACCAAACATTACAATTCCATAAGTGTACTATAGAAATAGGAATCTGCTTTATATAATTTACAAAATTTTTTAAACGTATCCTGTACTCGTATTAACAGTATTAGCATACAAATTCCAAGTTGATTAAGATGTCAAAAAAAAATTTATAAACATAACAAATTAATTTTATTTTAAAAGACCAATAAGGATAAATTGTACAGTTAGAAGATGCAAGTTCAACTTCAATTGAAATTCATTTTTTAATTTTCATTTCAAAATTTACAAGTCTTGCATTAGATTTCCAAATTTTTGAAAGTAATCTTTTTTACAACTCTCTAAATTCAAGTTTTACCAGGAACAGCATACGTTTTAATTCCACTTATTTCAGGTATTAATTATAATAATTCTTATTAAATACACAATCAAGTGAAAATAAAAAAAAAAGCAATTTAAATAACTTTCAATTCTCACTTCTAGTTCATGAACATTTTTCTTGAAATCTTCATAATCAAATTCAAATTCTTTTCTGCGATGATCAAGATAATCATAGCCCTTCTTTTTGAAGTTGTTATAGTACAGATTGAATTTCTGTGCTAATTTATCAATACCTTCAATAGTTGATGTAGATAAGGCTATATAGATGTCTACCGTATGAATAACATCCAATATCTAAAATAATTAAATATTAATAATCAGAGTGCCTATTTAAGAACTTTATATTTCCAAATAACAATTACATACCCTTTCAAGCCTCTTACAAAAAGAATCAAATTTTCCAAAAATATACATTTCAGAAAATTCAAACTGCCTTTCATCTGATGCACGTTCCATTTCTTCTTTAATTTTTTGGAAATG
Organism: Rhysida immarginata; assembly: GCA_023313115.1. NCBI lineage: Eukaryota > Metazoa > Arthropoda > Chilopoda > Scolopendromorpha > Scolopendridae > Rhysida > Rhysida immarginata. The sequence goes on from JAHWFO010008480.1 coordinate 1,681,422, forward strand.
GCTTCTGTAAACATTGTATACTTTAATGCATGCTTCAAATCTTCGTTTTAAAACCTTTCTATCCAAATTCCAAATTTTAATAAAACCATTTTCAGTAATATATTTCTTACATCCTGATACCATCTGATTAGTGACCTGTTTTTCAAGTTTACTTAAATTAATATCACAAACCATTTTTTACTTAAAATAATGAGAATAAAATTATTCTAATTATTATACCTTTAAGAAAAGAGAACTCATTTTTTCAGTATTATTAAAATAGCGGGAAATGCTATTGATTACACGAATGGCATTCAGCAAATTTGGAATTGTTTCCATCACTGTTGACTGTTTGGAAAAAAAATTTGAATTAAATACACAAGTCTATGTTGCACATTTATAATTTGTTAATGAAAAATCTACAGCTATACAGATGAATGTATGTTTGTGTGTTCCTTTCTATAGTTTTATTCCGATCTTGATGAAATTTTCCAACCTTGATCTTTAAAGCAAAAGGGAAGTCACTGTCTATATGAGATTTTGAAAAAATAATTATCGATAATAATTGATATTTAAAATGATGGCAGGGCATACTAATAGGAGGTATTTCACCAACAATATGCATGGACTAACAATATATATCACTGACCAGCAAAGCAAAGTTTGTGCAACAATGGAGATGCAACAATTTTAAAAATGTGGTAATAAATATAAAAATTAGAAAACATGTACCACTTTTAACTAATCAAATGGTTATAAATAACATTAAGACATGTAAATTAATCTCAAGACTGATAATTTTTTTGTCATTAATATGATTGTTTTATGGTAATGTAAATTTCATTAACAAAATTATTTTGAGGACACACAACTTACATGCTTTACATCTTTACATCGAGAACCACCCTCTTATAAAATTTTCCTTGGGCTTTCTAATTTCCTGATCATAATTTCAACTTTTGCTAATGGTCGTGAGCACACTGTCGGAAGGGTCTTCCTCTTTTGAGAATCAGTCAGAATTTGTAACAATACATATAATTACTGTCATTCAGGCTTTTCTTAGAGTTGATTAGAACTTAACATTTTCTTGAAAATCCTTAAAAGTGAGCCATAACTGGAGATAACGGTGACTTAGACTATTGAGAAACAGTGGAAAGGCAGCAGAGGAAGCAGTTCCTTCACTCCATGCTATATCGGTTTCACCAGTGCACTGCTGAAATTGAGCAAGTGGTGAATGACCTAGTGGTCATCAAAGTTCCCAGGTGGCTGTCAACAATCCAAGCATGTCAACAAAAGAAACTGCGACTGCTAGACCACACCAACTGACGAATGCCCAAGTTCTGTTTCAAGACACCGAGATCAGAGTAAGATTACCAAGTAGTTAATACAAAATTGTTGGAATTGCAGAGCACACAGACCCAAATAATCATGTATCCACCACAACCCATGAAGAGAAACACAAGCCCCTTGGAAGAAACTGAGGCCATGTATCAAACACCTATAATGTACGTATATGGGTATCTGTTGTATCATCGAAGTTCACCATAGCAGGGCGAGTTTACATCTAAAGTAAGATTAAATGGCCAAGAAATTATTTAGGTTAGCTGTGCCATAGTTGAGATGGCCATCCATTGGGAGCATTTTAAAAGAATTCTTTTTTATTTTACAATATGAATTTTTACTGTTTTAATTCCACGTTTTTTTGCATTTAAATGAATAGTTCTTACGTCATTTAAAAAGTTCTTACGTTATTTTTGCACACTGTTCTTTGACAATGAATAGTACCTAAATCCCTTAACAGAAATGATTCTGTCCTACATGATTTGCATCTTCAAACATAATCCTTTGAGAATAGTCTTAAATTATTTTATCATAGTAACAAGCAGTAGAGAGTCTAAAATGGCAATTACTAAAGTCAAAATTTGAGTAGCACTGCTTTTTGAATTCCAACTGGGTCACAATGCAATTGAGACATGCAAAATGTATGTCAGGTATATGGACAGAATGCCTTATCAACAAAAAAAATTCCAAGATGAAGACAATCCCTTAAAGATAACCCCTGCTATGGATGAATGCGTAAAGACACTCACTTGAATCTAATCCATGTTAAACCTGTCATGAATAATCCAAACAACTCTGACTTAGGGAAATGTGCATAACCATCTTCGCATACCAGAAAAAGTAAAAAAAATTGGATTAGTGGGTCCACCAAGGTCTGTCAGCAGCAAATAAAGTGCAACACTTGACCACTTTCTCAAATGTCATAACAGAACCATTGCTGGACCGAATCATTACATGCAATGAAAAATGGTTCCTCTACAACAATATTCATTGTTCTTACCAATGGTTATCACCAGGGGAACCTCTAAGGAAGACCCCAAAGCAGGGCCTGTACCAAAAGAAAGTGCTGCTGACTATTTTCTGAACAGTAGTTGGAATAGTGCACTTTGAAGAAAATTATGTGTACTGTGAAATGCTCCAACAGGCTCATCAGAAACAACTCCAACAACAACAATCTACATTGGTAAACTGCAAAGGCCCCTTACTGCTACAGGTTAAGTCAAGATCAAACCCATTCAAATATTATGCAGCTTAGATGGGAAGTTTTGCCTCATCCTCTATACTCACCTAACATCTATTCTCCAGCTTATCACCTATTTAGTTCATTAGATAATCATAAGCACACTGCAGTTTAGAAACTGTCATGTCCTCAAAATAGAATTGCAAGGCTTTTTCACCTCCAAAACCAAAGAATTCTACTGACAAGAGAATTACACATTACCTACACACTGGAGACAAGATATCAACTGTGAGAGGGATTATTTTGATTATTCGAATGTCTTTATAAGTTTTGTAAGTGCAACTGTACCACTGAAACTGCGCAAGAATTTTTAAATGACGTGATATGTATTTATAAACCAACATTTTAATTCTACAAAAAGTATAAATAATCTTTTAATAAAACTTCATTACTGCAAAACTCCAAAATAAATTACTTTTAATAAAATCAATTACAAGTTCACATAATTACCACTTAATTTTTCTAAAATTAATATTCCATATAACTTCAAAAATTACAGTGATCCTAAATATAGAGACAAAAGAAAATTACAAATTTTAAAATGTATTCACTTTTTACAGTACATTTTTTATGTAGTTTACAATACAAAAACATGTTTAGTTTGCAATACATTTACAAACATTTAATCTTTCCTTAAGTGTTGTTCCCAGAAAATGTTCTCAAGGAGGCAGATGTAATAAATGTACAAATTTCGTCAATAAACCCACGGTCAAAAATGACTCTGCTCTTAGCTATGGCACATTGATGTAAGGGCTATTGAGAAGCTTCATTTATGCATATTATAGAATGACAACCTGTATAATTGTATTTCTTAGAGCTGTATATTTCATACACTCTTTTTTATCACACTCTTTCAGCTGTATTAATATGCACTGTAGACATTTTCTTAGGATATTATAATATCATTGAAGTTTGTTTAAGTAGATGTGCCAAGACAAAATAGAGAAAGAACGAGCAAACTCATTAAAGTACAATTGCAGTTCATTCTACTCTATTCATCAGTCCTACAGTTTGCAGCAACATAAGACTTCAATTTTCCAGGATCTTTGATGCCATATGACTTAATTGAAAACATTTTTGATCCAAATGGGTGAGGCACTTTTACTACCGTAGGACCTCTATAATCTGTCACACGATTATTATAACATTCTATTATCCGTCGAGGCACTCTGCAATGCGACTGTAACTAACGCTCATACCTCAGAAGTCAAGCAAGAAGAACAGGGGCAATCAACTTATCCACAATCATTTTCATTTCAACACAACATTATCATTCAATGCAAATCTTCCTATTCTTGATTGTAAATAAAAATAGCTTTTTGATTTCTATAATGTTTAACTATATCAGAAGTTGCGAAGTATAGGAATTTAATTTGTGAATTTAATTTGTGAATAATATATTTAAATACTTGTACCATATTTTCCGGACTACAAGTCGTATAGTCGTATTTTTTTTTTCTAAAAGTTTGGCTTTTGCAGGGTCCTGTGACTAATACATTGAATGCACTTGAAATTTAAATGAAAATTCAAACATTTTTGTCTTGATATCCATCTACAGGGTTTCAGGAACTTCGTATCAAGACTGGTTGTGTTCATGTTCTGCATTTATTACTGTGTCAGCTCTAGTTAATGAGTAAGTAATTTGACTTATTAATTATGAATTTCATGCAGAAAAAGAGTCTCCAAACTACCATGCCGACCAACATTGCAACTGGATGGCCATTTTGAATTACTACTAAGAAAATCCAAAATGTTGCAGCTAAGAGATTGCAGAGAGTTTATCATTTATTATATGGTAAACATGTTTATTTAGGAATTATGGAAATTAAAGGATTATTTCTGATAAATAAATTGTAGCATGGCCTAGAAAGTTTTCATTTGTCATGCTATATAGTGCAACTTGATATTGTCTTTTTACGATTTTTCTTGAATTTTAACAAGTGCGACTTATAGTCTGGGAATTACAGTATTTCAAAAACCCCAATCCTATAAACAAGCATAAAAGGTTTTAATATTTATAGCTGATACTTACAGGATTATTGCCATACAGAGAATAGCAATGCTTTTCTAATGCTGAAAGATATTTCAAATTATCTTGAGCTTCATTATTGGCATCTGTTATTCTGCTCTCTAATTCTTTCCAGGCCTTAAATTATTACATCATCAATGTCATCATTATCTTATACTTTAATTTATGTAACACCTAATTTACCAACTTTAATTTATAAAATATATAGAGGCTTTACATACAATGCATAATGAAGGAAAACAATCTAACTACATACATAGTTTCGCCAGGGAATAGGGAGAATAGGAAGCGAAGCTCAGCATTTTTTTTGAAATGCGGAAATAACTAGCGATCCTTGTGTTCGGACTGGTGAACTAGCAATTGGAAGCTAAAACCTTAATAAAGTTTCAGTTTCAGGGAAACAAAGGTAGAAAATCGGCAGTAATTGTTATCATTACCGAAAGCTGTGCATTCGAATAGTATCAATAATAACTAAATTATTGCTTTAATGAAATGTTATAAAGCAAAATTAAGAAATGGAGTAACGTAAGTGAGCTTCTAAGATCCAACTTAGCTTAAAAAAATATCTCGACTTCCAATTAACATGATTAATTAAAAGGTGATTATAAATGTATAATAATTCAATAGGCAATTTGTTTTAGTTTAAAATATTACATCATCATTTTCAAACATTTTCAGTAAATGGGAAACAGCATTTAATGAAAAATTTACCACTATGTTTTGATTATATTTCCAGGCACATTTTTGTAATTTTTATGATATTTTGCTACTGTTATAATTTTTATTTTTGTGATCTTTTTCTGCTGTTTTAATTTTTATTTATTGCCTATTTGGATTGTAGTTATTTAATATACAATGTTTAGCTAGATTTTTGTTGTTGTTTTTTAATCTTATGCTTCGTTCCATTACGAAATTAAGAAATATATTTCTCCTTTTCATTTTTGTTTCTAAATTTTTCTTTATAATACTGATTGTAATCCTTAATGACATGGCTGGTGAAGTTTTTAAAAATTTTAATAACTGCTGATTTCATTTATTTATCCATTGTGCAATTTTTCTTTTGTATTTATTGGCGATAATCTGAGGAGATTCAAGACTGTTCGTGTAATCCCTGTTTGCAAGAGAATATGTGTAACATTCCTTTAGTATGTATTTAAAATCATAAATAAAAACCATAAAAGCTCAATGTTCGTTATTTTTTTAATATTATTAAATACATGTTACTTCCAGCTTATATGATTTGTTAATTATGCAATTCTTTTTGTGTTTAATGTTCATTTATTAAGAATTTGTCAACTTAGCTTTAAATGCATTAATTTTAACAAATTAATTTATAGTATTACATACGGTTATGATTGCCTAATAGTTAAAACCGAAATTTAATTACAACTGTAAAATAAAAAAAAAAAAATTAGCTATTGAAATTCGTCTTCTTCGATTATACTGGGATTAAGAAAATGCACGAAGAAAGAAACATGGAAGATGGTAGCAAATTCATCACTTGTGAATATTTTTTTCCTCCCACCTTCTTCGTGTCTTTTCTTTATCCAGTATAATCGAAGGGGTAAGTGAAAGTAACAGCGGCTTGAATGGGGAGGGAAGAAAAAGAAACAGCCAATTAGTTCACCAGTCCAAACGTTCTTCCGCTTTGGCGTGGTTTTTATTTCATAAATTTAACATTAAATCAGCTAGCAACTTCGCTTCCCATTCTCCCTATTCCCTGGTTTCTCCTTTGTTTCCAGCTTTATAAAGGAATTTAAGACTTAAAGATCCTTGTATGCAGAATACAAATTCAAATACAGATACTAGCTGGATAACATTTTCCTTCATTATGTATTGTAAAATCTCAATATATTTTATAAACTAGGAAGATTCAAAAGACCTTTGCCTCAATAAATTTAACTTACCTTTACCAACTTGCTCTTAGCAATAGAAAGTGTTTGAATAGCAAATTTAACACGTGTCTCCTTTATTTGTTCAAAGAGAGACCCAAATTTAGAAGCTAGATTCCTCCAATGCTCAATTTCTGCCATTGGCCCTGCGTCATCTGCTTCTCGTCGAATCTGTTCACTTTCAGCCAAAACCTAAATGAAGATTTATCAAAGTACTTTTTAATGGGAAGCTGAAAACCATAAAAATATAAATTCTAATGGTTACAAAAGTCATATTACACAAGATCACCTTTCAGCAACAAGGGAAACAAAGCACAGAATTATTAATATAATCCAAAGTGCAATTAAAATTGAATAGCATTTCGATCCAATTGCAATACCTACCTTTAAACAACAGAATTCATACAAGGCCTTCTTTGTGTTACTGTTTCTTTTATTTCTAAGACCCCATTCTTGAAGTAATAAGCGATCTATAAGATTTGACGTCACTACAGTCTAAGTTTAGTCCTCTATTAGGTCCGCATCAGGAGAGAGAAAAAAGAAGGGGGGGGGGGAGGCTCGACATACCGTTGATCGGGATTGGCATGCCTCCATTGTGTCACCAATTTCATTATCTGATTGGTGGATACATGAAACCTGTTGGGTATACATTCAATGTATTGTCAGCCATCGTTTTGTAGCTGTTTAACCTGTGATGATAGTGAAATGCGCAGCAATAAAATAGTTACCGTATGGCTTATTTAGTCCTGTTATTTCTCTTTATATGACACTTTTATTTCTAGCAGAATTTTATTCTTAATTTTTATTTTAATTAATTCCCAATGGAGCTATTATAATGAGAACAAAACTCATCAAAAATAGAACAAGTGGTTTCATCTATACAGGAAGCAGGCTTTCTTGTATTAGTGCCATCCATCCAAAAAAACAATTTGTTGGCTCATCTTCGTCATCTTCAGTCTTGAGTAGTCTCTTTTATAATTTTGCAGATTTCATTGTTTACAATGTTTTTACAATGTTTAAATGCCACATCTACCGGCCAATCTGCCTGAACTGTGACACGGGATTGTTGCAGCCATTCAATAAATCACAGAAGATATGCTGACACTAGAAATGGACTACCAAATGGATGTGTGCCATATCACCAAGATATCACACATCGAGCATTTGTAAAGTTGTAGTACTTCTTTAATCCTCCTGTGTAAAAACCTCCCTCCCGATATGTGCATCCGTGCTCCAGTGAATATCATTGATAATGGGAACATGTCGTAACATGTCTGGACAGCACTGGATTGTCACATTGACACTTGCAGAGTAACAAAGTTCACATGGAGCATAGTTCAGTGACTATCTGTCCAGCAAAAGTTGGACTGTACGTGTAGTCAAACTTCTGATTTCAACTGTTAGATGCCGTTGTACAAAGTAAAATTAAATATCTAAAATTTTTCAGCGATTTAAAATCTCGACAACAATTTGCATTTCAACCGAATTGTCGCAGACCCATATCAGAGATCATATGCTGTTCAAATTCTGCCTACTTTTTTAGAGAGTCAAGTGGGCAGAATTACATTCTTAACAACTGCAGTTGATGATTGAAATTTTTCATTTAAATAAATGGTTTCTGTAGACCTAGGCAAATGACTGATGTTTTTGTAATCACCTGTTCATTATTCACTGAAATATGAATGGCAACACCAGTGATTATAATCATCAGTTAACAATTTTCTGCAGTAATTCTCCTAACAAATTTTAGGAAACACGAGCAGCCTCATTCCTGAAGAAATGACTATGATTGTAATTATGCTTATAAAACTTAAAATCTGAGATTTTCTTAAATATCCTGGAGATAATTCCTTTTGAGATAATGTTCAGACCTACTGTCTTGGTAATTAATAACTCCAAAAAAATAGTAAACAGTTTTAAATATACCGATTTTCTTAGAAAATTTTTTTGAATAAAGTCTTCTTTGGCTCTGTATTTTGCATCTCTATCAATGTTATCTGCATTGCCAACATTGATGACTTACAATGCCTTTAAATAGTGCTTTAATGTTTAATCACATTTAAATATTTTTTCATGATTTTTAATTACAGGTATGTGGAAAGAATGTATAGATTTACTCTATGGTAATTACTTGCGCTTTACTTTGCATGCCTAAATTTTTAACTATTGAAAGTAACAACCATCTTGACCCTATATTAAGTTTCTAGGTTTGTGTTCCTAAATTTATAAAACAGTTAGCCTTATGATCCATCCTTTCAATCATTATTAGTAAGAGTTATGAAAAATTTTTATACGCTTACCCTTTCTATTTGTTTATACCAAGTATGTACAAGTTTTTCAATTTCATCTACTTTTTTGGGATCTTTGGCAACTACTGAACACTCTTGGATGTCTGTCATTTTCTCAAATTGGTTTGTGAGTGGACTCTGTTCAAGTTTTACCTGGGTGTTGATATTCTTTTCAGTAACTGAAAAATATGTGCAAATTTCCAATTGATTATAACTGAAATTAATCTCACTTAATATTTATTAGTTTATCACATATTTCTAATTGTTGAAAAACTTGAATTAGATTATTAACACTTATACAAAGCACAACTGTCTATTAGACAAAAGGGCAGATTAAAATAGTGAAAATATATTGTCTCATATTAACATGTTATTATTTGCTTTCTGTCATATTTGTTTTAGGATCTTTTTTAATGGGTCCATTTTATGCAAGAACAAGTTAACCACTGTCAATAAAATTGTACACATTTTACACAGGGTGTTTCAGAGCACACATATCAGCCTTTTTTTTTTTTTTTTTTTTTTTTTTTTTTTAAAGATATTGATTCTTGATGTTTGAAAAAATAATTTCTGTGCAAAACCTATCATAAAGAATTCATTTTTGGTAGTTTCATTTTCCAAACAAACAAAAAGTAGAGAGAACTAGAGCCCATTTTGAAAATTCGAATGAGAACATAGGTCATATAAGGTATCTGTTAATAGTACTTTTTAAAATTAACGAATTTTACTAAAAGTATTTTTGCCTAATCCTCATCGTTTATTCACAATTACAGAAAAATGAAAAATAAATCAGTAAATTAAATTGATGAATTAAATAAATTAACTAAATTTTTGTGATATTGGTAGTAAACATTCTGTTATACACACATTCTGCTAAAATGAGCCAAACTATGCTGACCACTTATTCCCTAGATAATGGACTGGACAAGAGGGACCAATTGCTTGGCCAGCCCATTCGCCCAACTATCTCCTAATGACTTCTTTTTGTGGGGGTGAATTAAAAACATCGTCTACCAAGAGCATCCAAGAACAAGAGAATACATGAAAGAAAAAATTAGAATGGCCTGTGAGTCTCTCAGCAGTACTGAAGCCCACTAAAGCAATCCAGGATTTAAAAAAGAGAACACAGCATTAGTGCACATTTTGAGCACTTATGAAGTGTATATGGCATAAATGTAACATTAGTAAACCAATAACACAATAATTTAATTAATTTATTTATTTAATTCATTAATTTAATTAATCAATTTATTTTTCCTTTTTCTTTAATTGTGAATATACGATGAAGGTAGAAAAAAAAACTTTTAATAAAAGTTGTTTATTTTTAAACGTACTATCCGAAGATACCTTCCATGACCTATGTTCTCATTTGAATTTTCAAAGTTAACCCCCTTGTTTGTTCTGGAAAATGAAACTACTAAAATTGAATTATCATAGATTTTGTCCATAAATTCTTTTTTCAAACATCTAGAATCAATATTTTTCAAAAAAACAAAGATGGCTGATACTTTCCTTAAAAGTAAAAAAAAAAAAAAAAAAAAGAAGTCGACTTGATTTTATAAATTTTATTTACAAATTTTTGATTATCTGAAGGGAAAAAAAAAAAAAAAAAAGCATATTTTTTTTTTTTTTTGAAGAGATAAATCTTGAATAGGCAATTAAAAATAAACAAAAAATAATTTGACCAACACCAGTTTAAGGCAGAGTAGCATAAGGTAAGGATGTTATTTTATGTCAAATGAATAAATAAATGAAAGAGCTCATTGATAATTTTATTTGAACGAATGCAGGAAATTATTTGGTAGTTCCTAGAAATAATGACAAATTAAGTGAAAATGAACTTTCTCCATATAAGAATAAAGTATTGTACAGGGAGAGTCAAAAGTCGCAGTACACCCTCCTGTTTTTTTCAAAAACCTGCAGGAATTGGGAAATCTGAATATTCCAGTATGGTATGGGTGAGGTGGTCTATCTTGAAATCGGCCATCTTGAATCTAAGTCGATTTTTTTTAAATGGAAAGGGGGTCGTGTGATTTATCAAATAACATCAGCATTTTCTAACAATTTCATTCCTGTAAACAGATTTGAAGTAGCATTTATGGTTCAAAAGTTACAACACATTTTGTTTTCATTTTGTAGCAGGTAACTGAAGATGGTTTTGACCACGGAGGAGAGAATCGAGGTCATTTTGAAGTCTGGAGAACTAAGTTTCCGTGTAATAGCTGCAGATTTTAACAACCAGCATCCAGAAAGATTCCAATTTCACATAACACTGTCAGGTGCTTAATTAAGAAATTCCGAGAAACTGGGACTGTGGTTGACAAGGCACAGAGTGGCCGTTCAATAAGTGCTGCTGACGAGACAATCTCAACAATGGTTTTGGCGTCCTTCGTCATGAGCCCACAACGCAGCACAAGATGTTTGTCAGCAGAATGTGGAATGAGCCAGTCATCGATCGTACGAATCCTTCATGCTCATCAATGGCATCCATTCAAGATTCAGATCTCCAGCACCTAGCAGAGGAATGGCCACCCAGATCACCTGATCTCACAGAGAAAATCAGAGATTTAAAGCAACTCATATAAACAGAGAAAATCAGAAACAGACACCATCTCCAGCAACGCATTGAAGAAGCGTGTGCCAGCATTTCTGTGGAAATCCTTCTGCAAGTGCATGACAATTGGATTCAGCGCCTTCAAATGTGCCTTGACCAAGAGGGGCACCTTGTTGAACACATTAAATGACTGTCCTTTATGGAGAACAGTCCAGCCTGTAATTCCAAACAAAATATGTTATAACTTTTGAACCATAACTGCTATTTCAAATCTGTTTACAGGAATGAAATTGTCAGAAAATGCTGATGTTATTTGATATACCACACGACCCCCTTTCCATTTAAAAAAATTGACTTAGATTAAAGATGGCCGATTTCAAAATGGTGGCCATGTTCGGTACATACCGTAAAAGATAGACCACCTCACCCATACCTTACTGGAATATTCAGCTTTCCTAATTCCTGCAAGATTTTTGAAAAAACAGAGTGTACTGCGACTTTTGACTCACCCTGTATATTATAGCCAATGCATTTCAATTAAAGTCATAACTAAGCAAAAATAAAAAAAAAAATCTACTATGCAGGTGTCCATAAAAGTATATCCCAGTTTCAATGGTATAACAGTTTAATTGAGACTATTTATCACAAATCATACATCAAATTGAAGGTAAACTGCTAGTTTTCTTACAAATGTTCAATATGTGCACCTTCAGTTATAAGGCACACATCCAACCTAAAGTCCAATTCTTCCCACAATTTGATTAACAAGTCCGGAGTAATGGAAGCAATAGCCTCTTCGATTCTGTGCCTCAACTCTGGCAAATCTTTAGGTAGCGGCGGTCCTCACGCATGTGCGCGTATCTAAAACTGTTTGAGTTACTCTTTCAATGTGACCTTGACCAACACTCTACAACGCTTACAGTTGATACTATTAAACTTTATAACTGGGACGTTCTTTTAAGGACATACTGTATTTAAAAAAAAAACAAAAAACCAAGGCCAAATCCAATTTTTTTTTTTACCATCTAAAAAATGCAAGAATCCTTCAAAATCTCGTAACAATTTCTTTTCAGTAACAAATTCTTCTTCGGGTTCTTCAGATAAGCTTCCAAAATTTTCATTGGCTTTTAAAACATTATTGTAGACTTGATCTAATGTTAATTTAATCTGGCTTATTAAACTGGCTGGCTTGGTAGGATCAACAACAATATTTCCAAAAACAGTTTCCTTAAAAAATTTGAAATAAATTATTTATATAGATTTTCTTATACAAGAAAAAAAAAATTAAACTTAAAATTAAGATCATACTCACATCGGTGACATTTTTAAGAGTCAATTCAACATTTTCTTTTATCTTGAAAAAGTAAAAACACTGTCCTTCTAAAGCAACATCAAGACCATTAGAAACAATCACTCGAAAAGCTTTACTCTGGCCAGCTTTTGTGGGAATTATTCGTCCAGCTTCTAAATGTTTCAAAAACATTTTTTAATATATTTAAAATTAAATTTCCTAAACAAAAATTTTCTTAATGCTTACCATCAATTGGAAATGGTTTAGCCTCTTGATAGAAAAACATTATATATTTTAGCCCATCTTTACGTGTAAAATCACTGAGCAACTCTATATACTATTTATGTGAATAAAAAATAAATAATTTCCTTCATTAATAAAATTGAGCAGCAAAAATATATGAATAATTATAATCAATTCTCATAGTACATAATCCTTCATAACAAAACTGAGAATGATGAACTCATGACAGTCACGTCATCAAATCAAATTAGCTTATGCAAGGTGCCTCACCTAAAGTGAACCAGCTATTTTAGAAGTTGTCTATTGGTTTACTTTAGGTGAGACACCCTGTACAGTACGGACCCGGTCGAACGCAGTCGTCGGGAGCCAGATTTCAGCGACTGCATTAAATCGAGTCGTGGCAAATGGGATGGTATTTTGTTGCTACAAGATGACAAGAAATAATGGAGACAGATTTGTTTTCTTTATAAATTTTTTTATGACATGATAAATTAAAAAAACTGACAATATAAGGGGTGTCCAAGAAGTCTGGTAACATGGCAGATATCTCAAAGCTGCCAGGTAGGCAAGATCTGATAAGTGTGGATTATAGCTAAAAAGGGGGGGGGGGAATTCATTGCCGCACTAAAATTTGACCTTGACCCCCAAATTTAAGGTCATCCATTTGCTAACTCGAAAACTATTAAGGATAGAGAAAAATTTCTGATTGCTACCCTGTAGAGCAACACCATATTAGTCTAAAAACAATTTTTAATCACACCCTTCCCCTTGAAAGATTTTGAGAAAATGGGCGAGAAAGAGTCACTCAAGAGTGTGCTTCCCCTTCCCAATGGTGTGCTTCACTGCAATACAAATATGTTAGAAACCTCACCAACCTGGCCAGCTAAACCTGACCTTGAAGGACTCTTTCTCGTCCATTTTCTCAAAATCTTTCAAGGGGAAGGGTGTGATTAAAAATTGTTTTTAGACTAATGTGCTGTTGCTCTACAGGGTAGCAAGTAAAAAATTTTCTCTATCTTTAATAATTTTCGAGTTAGCAAATGGATGAAATTAAATGTGGGAGTCAAGGTCAAATCTAAGAGCAGCAATGAATTCTGCACCCCCTATTAACCACACTCAACAGATCTCGCTTGCCTGGCAGCTTTGAGATATCTGCCATGTCACCAGACTTTTTGGACACCCTGTATAAATGATGCAAAAAAGACGAACCTCTTGTCCACAAACATTTTAATGGGCAAATATGTATTTCGATCTCTTTGAGATCATTATTCAATGCAAAATAGGGAAATTGACCTTTATCCCCTGCGTTGTGATTGGTTGCCACTAAACGTCACTGTTTTTTTTTACAAAATGCAAATGGCGGACACTGGACGTGTTAACGGCATTTGTTGACTGTATCTTAAGTGAAAGTTTTAATTGTTGTTGTTAAAATTTTTATTGCTATGGTTAAATATTGTTGTATTCCCAATTGTCAGAGTGAGGAGAAAGAAATAAACATCATTAGAAAATAATTTTATAGATAATTTGGAAATGACTATGAAATTAAAATTATGAAAGGTTATCAGTAAACATTTAAATCATTATATTTTGCAAATTTCAGGTTAATAATGTATGATATATTAATAAAGATAATAATAAAAATATTTAAAGTAGTAAAAACCTATGGAAAATGTAAAAAAAGTGAATTTTACTCAAATCACAAATGCTTACAACACGACCAAGGGATGCGATTTTTTATGTGGTCACGTGGGTAGTCAAGGTTATGAAGGCTAAGAAAGTGTGTGAGAACGAGAGTTTATGATAAAGGTCAATTAACAAAGCAAGCTATTTATAAGAAAAAGAGGGGCTGTTGACTCTCTCCCAAAGGACCAATCAACAAACACGTCAAACGTCCAATGGGAGAGTCAATCGACACCTCGTACAAAAAAATAAAAGCACGGACCTAGGAGAGATACAGATTCCATACATGCTTGAAACGGGCCACGCCGTTTTGTTAAAGGATTGCCGTTTACTTAGGTCTGTAAGGAACAGGAAATCATTGGACGCACACGAGACTTTGGAGATCGGGAAAAAGGACCCCGGAATATTGCTGAACAATGACTCAGGTCCCCTCGGCGATTCTATTTTATTAAAGTTGCTTAAGATTTCTTAATTTTTTGGTTGTTTCCTTGTACTTTTCTAATTTAGTTTTCTTACTGTATTTTGTTGTTAAATAGAAGTTTTTAGATTGTATAGTTTAGAATTTTTATTATGTATATTTGGATTTTGTTAACCTTTTTTCTATTGTATAACTTTTGCCAGTTGTTTGAATCTGTACTGTATACTTTGGTAATTTTGTTTTGTATAATTTTGGATTTTGTATAACTCTTGCCAATTGTATGGAATCTGTATCTCTCCTAGGTCCGCGCTTTTATTTTTTGTATGAGGTGTCGATTGGCTCTCCCATTGGACGTTCGACGTGTTCGTTGATTGGTCCTTTGGGAGAGAGTCAATGGCCCCTCTTTTTCTTATAAATAGCTTGCTTTGTTAATTTCCCTATTTTGCATTGAATAATGATCTCAAAGAGATCGAAATACGTATTCGCCCATTAAAACGTTTGTGGACAAAAGGTTCGTCTTTTTTGCATCATGTCTTTATCCACAGTATATTCCCACTACTCAACCCTGTATAAAAACATAATTATGAGTACGACATATTCAGAGATTTTCAAAGTGGCTGCCTTTTGCTTTAATGCAGAGCTTAGTGAAATTTTCCCATTCCCGACGCAAGGACAGAATTTATAATTAATTATGTTTTACTTTAGCAAGTTTAAATTATTTTGATAATGCAAATGGCTTTGCCTGTATTGTAGAAGGACATGGGATGGCCTGAATCTGTCCAGCTGACAGATTAGAAGAACAAGTTTTCTTAATTGCCTTTGTTTGTGTTTATAGTACCGAAATAAATTTTTTAGACGAATTGTGATTTCCAACAACAGAAATTAGGGTGAAACTTATCACAGGAATTCTAAAAAAATTAAAATCTTTTGTTGCCTACGTCACTTCAAATTCAATATGGTGAACAGTAAGTCTTATTGGATAAGTCTGCAAAGATTAACAAGAAAAGAAATACCGGTAATATTTCTTTATATTAGAACTTTCATGATAGAATGTGATTTCAAAAATAATGTTTGAATATTCAGTTTTTAAAAAAGCATTTTTCTAGAGATATATTTTGACCAATTAGATGTATTTTAGGAAGATTTTATGTAATGAATTATTTTTGAAATGTTTTGAAATCTTTTTGCTAAATAGCTTTTGATAAATACTGGGTTTGCAAATGAGTGCATTGGCTTTTTTTGAATTCTAACAAAACACACTTTGAATAAATAGAGGAAAAAAAAGTAAAGAAAATTCCACAGCTTGGACTTGAACCAGGGACCTTCGGGTTACCAACTCGTTTTGATCATTCCGACAACTTCACTATGCCACGTTCATAAAACCCTTGGAGTTTATCGGCAAAAAACCAGTCGAGGTGTTTTTTAATGGCCTCTTCATCTTTGAAGGTTTTCCCATTCACACTGTTCTGCAGTGACCTGATAACCTAAAGAGGCTAATCAGGTGAGTACGGAGGACAAGGCAAAACATTCCAGCCAAGGCTAAGCAATTTGTCTAAGTGGTTAAAGATGTTAAGAGGTCTGGAATTGCCATAGTGGAATACTGACACGACATCCTTGCGTTTAGCCAATACTGGATGCTTTCGTGCAGATTGCCTGGTCCAGTTTCATTAATTGTGAACAGTATACAATTGACAATCTCTCGCACTGATTGGGATGGATTTGCTTCAATCATGACCTTAATGTCACTTGAATTAATCTTTTTAGGACAACCAGAGCGGGATGCATCATTATGTCAAAATCTACGGAATGAAATTTGGATTACCACTTTTGATATATATGTTCTGTTAAGGAAACATGTCCACAGACACTGTTATTTTTCTATGAGCATCTGCAGCTATTTTGCCTTTTTTAAAATAATATAGGAAAATGTGATGATTTTTCACAATTATGCAGCACACGTAATATTGAGCTAGCCAAATCCAACTTCACATACATGTAATGTAACATGTACTTTCAAATGAGCATGCGATAGCCAATTTGCATGAAACTTGCACTGAAGCAAAACCAATTGAACCAACCGAATAGTATAGTTTATAATTATTTGTTAAATTATTCTCAAACTACTAATAGATGTTAAAATGATTTTGTAATTATTTCAATTCATTCAGGCTGAAGTATTTTTTCATTTATATTGGGTTGGAAACAAAGTTCCCCCACAATCACTCTAAATACGAATCTGTGGTGATGGAGGTATATGTAAGGAGGCGAATCACTCTAATACCATATGCAATGACTTCTAATCGAATCTTCATTTCCTTACAGAGCTAGAGACACTACCCACACTTTGAAAGATGGCCCAGCAAGTGACTGGCCTGTGAACAGCTATGCCTTCTGTTGCTATATGATTTCAAGTCCTGCCTGAATGTTGCCAATTGCAAAGGTGCATCAACTAAGCATTTGGAGATGGCACAGTTGGTTGTCACACAGCTTATGACTGGTTTGTGAAGTTTCGGTGTGGGGAATTCGACCTCCAAGATCAGCCAAGAAGTGGGGGACTATCACTCACTGACATTGACCACTGCAAATGTAACCAGTAAAAAACTTTTGAAGTGGAAGTTCTCCCTCACCCATCTTACTCGCCCGACCTTGCACCTACAGATTACCACTTATTCTGGTCATTCCAGAACTTCTGGAATGGCAAAAACTTCGCAACTGGTGCAGGCCTCAACTGCAATAAGCGACTTCTTCAATGGCAAACCCACTCGTTTCACCACACAGGCATCCAAGATCTACCCCATCATTGTCAGCAGGTGTTCGACAGTAACGATAAATACACTACAGACTGATATGTACCTTTCGCCGTATTGTTTTCATGTATTTCATCATTAATTAACGTTGTACAGAAACTTTCTTTCCAACCCAATAGTTAGGGATGGCCGTGGCCTGGTTGTCTCGTTGGTCGGCTCGCCGATCGATGGAGTTAAGCAACTTCAGGCACGGCCAGCTGCTGGCTGGGAGACAGCCAGCGGCTTGAGGACCACTGCTGGGTAGGACGGCTATTTGGGGCACAGCTGTTGGGGGACTTTAGTCTGACCCATTATGAACCCCCCGTGCTTCGGAGGGCACGTTAAGCCATCGGTCCCGGCTGCTACTGTCTTCTCGTAGCAGCCGTTAGTTACTGGGATGGCGCAAAACTCCCTCGAAGGAGTAAGTGCTGCAGATTATCATTCTGCGATAATCCACCCTCTGCACAAGATAAGATAACCCAATAGTTAATAAATATTTTATTATTTGGGTACCTTTTTTCTTTTGCATTACATGAATACTTGTAGAATTTAACTACTGAGCCATTTACATCTAGTTTCATAAGAAATTTAAAATAATATATAACATTTTGGATCAAATATTTTAAGAAGTAATTGAGTGGTCATTATGAATCAATATTATTTTTAATTCATATAAAATTACAAACAACAAAATTAAAAAATGACTAAAATTTAAATAGCAAGAAAAGAAAAATACAAAAATACCTCAACTTACGGTACATACTTTAGAGTTTTGCCTTTTATGACTTTTACATCTTTTTTAAAGAAATTAATGTAAATATAAAACTCAAATCTTCACATCACTCAAGGCAAACACAGTTAAAAGCATAAAAAAATGAAAAAAACCTAAACACTAATGCTGAAGTAGAATGTCAAATACATGTGACAATGGGTACAAATCTGTTTATTAAAGCAGATAAATGCTAATTGCTTAAAAAGTAAAAAGTTACAATGTCTGCAATTACTTATATGGTTTTCAGGACTGGTATACTGTACAGGGAATTCCAACGTGTGTGTTTATTATGTATATGAGCATTATTTTAATTTTTTCATGAATTAATTTTCTATATACGGTATGTATTTAATCTTTCTTAACATTCGTCTATTTCTATTTAAATCTTTAACATAGTTTATAGCATCCATAAAATATAAAAATGTTTTGAAAATCTTTTATATTTTGAATGACTATTTAATGAATATTTGAATTTTTTTTTTTTTTTTTTTTTTTTTTACATCGTTTTTTCAAATCTCATATCTTGAAACCGATTACCAAGCTGAAGTACAGTAGTACTCAAAAATAAATGAAGCACGCTTGGAACGTTGACAAAATAAACAATCAGATACAGTATACAAGGCGTATTAAAAAGTATCAAACCTTAATTTTCCCCACGGAAACAAATATGATGCAGGAGCCCTCTTTTGTTGGGATGTGAGGGAGATGTTCAGGAGAACGCATGAATTTTTTCCCGCCCTCAGATAGCGTTACTCTCTGGTAATCAGTGTATGAGTGAGAACATGCAGGAAGCACCAGTCGGATTGTGAATTGTTGCGAAAATGACAGTACGAGTTGAGCAGCGATATTAATCAAATTTTGCCAAAAGCTGGGTAATACTCGAGCAGAAATCATTCACAAGATCCAACAGGTTTTTGGGGACAATGCTATGAGCCCATTCTTCTGATTCAGACGGATTCCAATGCTTTCTCAGGTTCCCTACTCACCTGTTATGATTCTGTGAGATTTTTGGCTATTCTCAAAGTTGAAAATTCTGCTGAAAGGGGTCAGATTTGAATCAAGAGAGGATATCATGTGAAATGCGACAGCCCAGCTGAACATCATTCTGACAGATATGTTCCAGAAATGCTTTCAACAATGGTGGAACTGCTGGGAGAAGTGTATTACTAAAGAGACCATTTTAAAGGAAATTAAAATAAATGTCTTGTATATCAATAAATGTATTTTTCCGACCAAAGGTTTGATATTTTTTGAACATACCTCATATGTTAACTGATACCAAAATAAAATCCTACTGTTAAATTAGCAATTTCTTGTTAAAAATTGAAAATTGAACATAGGGTGGTAAGACCCTGAAAAAAGCTGATGTTTCGGATAGAAGGTATCCTTTGTCAAAGCAAAGAGTGAAAGTGATCATAAGATATTAAAAAACATCTTATATACGAGGCTCATCCAGAAAGTAAGAATACATAGGGTATAGCCAGAGGGTAAATTGTGCTACGATAATTTCCACAGGGTTAACTTTCACTTTCATTCATTAGCTTGCTTTACTAATTCATATGGTGGCGCTACACTGCGTCGTGTGTGAGAAACAGTTGTTTGATATGGCGACACCCATTCAAAATCCCGTTAAATGCGAAGTCCGATCTGTTATTCGATTTCTTAACACCAAACATGAGTCTCCAGCTGATATCCACAGACAAATTGTTGCTGTTTAAGGAGGGGATGTTAACAAATGGGGTCTGCTTCCTCCATGACAATGCTCGACCCTATATGGCACGTGTCACCACAGAGTAGCTGAAAAGCTTCAAGTGGGAAGTTCTGGATCATCCACTGTATACTCGTAGTCTGGACCTCGCACCCAGCGATTTCCACCTGTAGAAGCATCTTGTGGGAAATTATTCGATGATGATGACGATATGAAGCATGAAGTCAATGCTTGGTTCAAAAAGACAGGCGGCATCCTTCTATGACACCGGAATACAAAAGCTTGTCCCCAGGCTCAATAAGTGCTTGGATAATGGTGGCAACTACACTGAAAAATGAGCTTGTATAAAAGTAGTTGATAGTAATGAAGGCGTGTTTTAAAAAATATTTTTGACCATGTCATGACATTTGTATCTTTACTTTCTGGATGTGCCTCGTACATTCAAAACAGGGGTGAGGAAAAAAGTATTAGGTAGGGAGAACAGAAGGGAACCAATGAGAAGCCTGGAAATGGAATAGAAGATTGCTAGGATAAGACAAGAACAAGGACCAATGGAAGATGATTGACACATGCAGTCACAGGGTGGAAAATAATTTATTCACAAAAAACTGCATATTAGATTAAATAGACATACTCCCCATTCAAATGTATGTACATCAGCCATTTACCTGAAGTTTCTGGATGGCTGTGGTGAACTATTCCTTGGGTGTATTGGTGTACCATCTGCAGACAATAGCAGACAATTCCTCAGTTTCGTTCTGCAGCTCATCAAATGTTTATGCACTTGTTCACCATAATCAAACTGGATACGACGTCTACTTTTGTGTGGTGGCTCTTTTGGGTGGAGTGTTCTTTTCTTGAAGTTCTTATTTTCTTTTACAATTTGCACTTATCCTATTGCACTTTTTTCACTGCCCTCTTATCTCCCACTGATCCTCGTTCTTGTCCTATCCTAGCAATTCCTTTGGTACCCCTACAGTCAATGTGAAATATTCTAAAGTTGCTTTTTATTAGATCATAAATTGATAAACAAAGAGAAAAACACCTTTGGTCGTTTATTTTTGATGCTACTGTATGTCTATAATCATTAAGTAATCAATAAAAGAAATAACCTAAGGAGAAAAAAAATTGCATAAAATTTGCCTGAATAGCTATTTCTGGTCCTTATATGTGTGTCAACTTAATTAAAAATAAAATTATAAAATAAAATTTGAAAATTTTTACTTCTGCTTCATTTGCAATAAACTTTTTTTAAAAAAAAATTAGAAATAAAGTATTTAATTTAAAAAAATTCTGTTCATTAATTTTCTTCAAAAAAAAAAAAATATATAATTTTTTTTAATCAAAATGCTGGATCCGTGCTTTGTGAACACTAGCACTGCCATGGTAAAGCAAACTAAGAACCTTCCCAAGCTGTTGTCAGAATGTGATAGCACAATATTCATCCCAAATGTCTTGATAAATGTGGGCCTTTAAAGTTCCATCACAAACCCAGAAACTGTATCCAAAACATGAAAAATAGAGCATTATAATATTGCCTCCAAATTTCGCTACTGACATAACAATCCAACTCCAGTCACAAGGTATCTGCCAGACCCAGAAATGGCCACACTTTTATATCAGTTCACATGGTGTGAGTCATCAGTCAATAGAACCCTTTCATTTTCACTGATCAACGATACTGTGACGATGTTGGTTGGCCATTTCTTGCTGAATGGTTCTCACACTGGCCTTTTGTTCCTGAGCTCACCTTAAAGTCATCAGTGACAGTTACTAAACTGGACAAACTATTTCCTTTAACATGTTTCAGGCTTAGCTAATCTTGATCTATGTTTCTTGTGCCTACCAGGTCTATGGAGAGATTCTGTTCTTTTGTGATAAGACGTATTTTCATTTCACAGTCAAAATACTAACAGTAAATTTTACTAAACAACCAAATTTGGGAGCTCATGCCATATCGAAATAGACTTTGTTCCTTTTGTGCAATTATTGTGACAGTAAAGCACATTCACCTATCTCCTGAACCTTGTCTTCACTTAAGTTTGTCATAAGCATCTTTGTCATGTGCACATGTAGAAGTTTAAGTGGTGTCTGGGCACTTTTGGCTATATGGTGTAGATTGTAAACAGTTAATTCTTATTTTTTTCCCCCCACGATTTAGAATAATGAAAATTTACATACAACGATTGTCGCTATTTTTAAAGGCTATTTTAAACTCTTTTCATCATATTATTATCAACAAAGAAACAAATCCTTACCCTATTTGAATCCAAGACAAATTCTTCGACAACATTAATATCCAGTGATAAATGAATTGCAATGAGTTCCAAAAAGTATCTATGAACAGGAGTAATATACATGCGCCGTGTCTCTCTGGCTTCTTTTGCTCTAGCCTATAATAAATGAAATTTAATTGGAAAAAAAATTCTTTTATTTAAAATTTATTATATTTTTAAATTTGTAACTTCTGCCTTTTATACAGGATCAAATTACAAGGATCAAAATGTTTTGTAATTTTCTTTTCCTGAAATGAAATGTATTTTTAATGAACTTGTTTTTCGCATACAGGAAGTCTCAATTTAAAACACTTCGACTTAACAACTCACAGTTAAGACAGTTACAAATTCCCTCTCTCACAAGGACATGACTCAGTTCATGCTGACAGTGATACACTCAATTTTTCATTACACTGTAGTATTTTGGGCTAGCACTTACAACGAATAACCATTGCTTATAATGAAGTCCTTCGTACGGCTAACAAGTTATTTAAATACGAATCGATAACTAGCAAATGTTATGATTATAAACAACCCACGCTTGAAAATATAAGAAGTGGCTGGTTAATGAGTTATATAATGCCATACGTTGTGGTGATCATCCAATAGCTACATTCAACAATGGTGATCGCCACTGCAGGACTAGAAATGGAAAAATACAAATACTGTACCAGATAACAAAATATCTCGATCAACATTTCCCGTTTAATGTTATAAAGCTTTGGAACGATTTACTGTTTGAAATTAGATGCCTGGCTTAAACTGTAAAGCACAAACCTCAACGACGTCATGTCATTTTAAAAGAAAGATAAATAATTTTTATATTGACAGCAGGGCTTAAGCCTCGCCCAAATTTTAAATTTTATGAGTAATTCTAAATGTAGTTATTACACCTAAAGGTGTGCTTCAAATAATAATAA
This sequence comes from Rhysida immarginata, assembly GCA_023313115.1. NCBI lineage: Eukaryota > Metazoa > Arthropoda > Chilopoda > Scolopendromorpha > Scolopendridae > Rhysida > Rhysida immarginata. The sequence continues at coordinate 1,704,839 of JAHWFO010008480.1, forward strand.
TAATAATAATAATAATAATAATAATAATAATAATGTAACAACAACAGGAGTATCCCACCAGATCCGCCGGAGGGAATCACCCAATGTTGTCCCCCAACAGGCTGGAGCCCAAAAACGGGGTTAATGAAATGAATATAAAATACACAAAAATAAAAATAAAATTGATTAAAACCAAAACTACGACGGTTGGGGCAAAAGTCATGGCAACAATTTTTTTTCTTGAAGATACCAGTCCGGTTGGAAAATGTGACATATACAGACGAAAGGACAAGGTGTTAACTACATGTGTGGACAATGAATAGCACTGAAATACCGCAACACACTAATTTATTACGGTAGTATACAGGGCAATGTGGCCTTCATGGTGCAAAAGAATGACAACACAGTACACAAAGTTGACATGACAAACCTGGGCCTAAAGACCCTCAAAGTAGGCCTTCATGTGGGAGGCGCTGAATATCATCAGCCTAAGCATTTGCTGCACCATGTGTGAATCGGGTCACCTGTTGGCACACAGCATTAGCAATGTCCTCTCGTGTTGCAACCGCCTACCACGTAGTGGTTCCTTAATCTTGCGAATGAGATCAAAGTCACAGGGCGAAATGTCAGGAGAGTACGGTGGGTGCTCCAATTTTGATGTAAGCGCGCTGCTCAACACAGGTTACTTCCATCTCGCACGACACTCACCAACTAACTGATTTCACAGCCCTCGCTGCGCTACTACCAGCTATCACAGAGCCATCTGTTGTTCTGCATACACACTACGCCTGCAGAACTTCCACATGACACACATACGTTTGTGATCCGTTCACATATCTACAAGAAAAAAAATAGTTGCCATGACTTATGCCCCAATCCTCGTATTTAAGAAAAAACGACGATGACAAACAAGTAATTAAGAAATGAAAAAACTAAAACAAAACAAATAATGTTAAAGACATGGACTAACAATAAAGTAATAATAAGACAATCGAATGATAAAGAAAAAGTGAGAAACTAGGTTAAGTTAGAAAAGCATATACGTTATTTAAATATTTAAATACTGAAAGCAGAGAGGATGACCTCCTTTTGTCCAGATGAGAATTCGTTAAAATTAGCTTTAAGTTTAAAAAAGGGATCACTATTCGATATTTTGATTCTCCATTTTCTTATAGAAGAAAGCGTCTTAGCGTATCTACTGGACCTAGATTGATGGAGAACAAGATTAGATCGCAAGTCAGGGACGCAAATGCTTCCAATATTGATTCTAAACAATGTTGTATACATGAACCTTTGGAAATTAGCTAATAAGTTAAAACTACTGGCATTATCAATCAACGTTATATGGCTTGAGAATTTAAATTTTAAAAATTTATAAAAATTAAAAACTTTGCGCTGTAACAAATTAAAACACTGGGTATTTCCAGAATACCAAATCCAAATTCCATACATTATTTTAGAGAGTATCAGAGACTTGAACAGGGTCAAAAATGTGAACGGATTTTCAAAAAAATTTATTAACCTCTTACAAATTCCAATTCTTTTGCACACTTCTTTGGTCAAATGCTTAATGTGCGCAGAAAAAGAAAGAGTTTTGGAATAAAATACCCAGATCTTTGACTTTAGAGCTAGACGTGAGGGGGACAGAATCGAGATAATAATTAAAAACAAAATTTACTGTTTTCCTTGAAAAGGTCATTGACGACGATTTTTTAACATTTAAGGTAAGTCCTTTTCTATTTGCCCAACGACTAACAGCGTTAATTGAGTCTTGAAGCCTTATGCAATCGGACCAATTATTAATGAATGCTTTTAAATATTTTGAGATCATCAGCATACATGAGAAACCTAACTTCCTTAAGATTAATATAATGAGCGATATCTGCGACGAAAACATTAAAAAGCACTGGGCCCAGTGGAGACCCTTGCAGAACGCCACTTTTAATTAAACCTTACCGATTGCAAAACTTATTTCCTATGGTAAAACACCTATCAGTTAAAAGAGAGCGAAACCAATCGAATGTCGAAGAGGAACACCCAATTATCCTAAGTTTCTCCAGTAACAAATTAATATTTACTTTATTGAACGCTTTCGAAAAGTCCAGGTAGATTACATCACCCTGGGCTCTAGCATCCATATTCTTAGCCAGAAACGACGTAAAGTCCACAAGATTAGTAACAGTGGACCTAGTCTTCCTGAATCCAAGGAAGAAATCTATATATAAAAGCGGACAAAGACCTAGCAACATAGGTTTCGAGTAACTTAGCTGGAAACAATAAAACTGTAATCGGCCGAAAATCAGCTGCCATAGTCAGAGAAGGAATCTTAGGTATTAAGTGAAAATGAACACTCTTCCACGCAACTGGATATACACCTGAATTTAGCGAGAGATTGAACAATTTACAAAGTGGACTAGCAATGCCGTCAATGCAGCCCTTGTAGATATAGTCAGGAATGCCTTTGGAATCAAGCTGTCTGGAAGCTTTGATTTCTTTAGCTATCAAAATTTTAGTCGATTCAGTATAATTGTCATTACCGAAAACGATTCATGGACTTTGCACCAATAACACTGGTCAACACACATTTTGCTACCAATCATTGAAAAGTCATTTTATGGTAAATTTGTTTAACTGATTCCGAATACGAGATCAGTTTTTTCAAATTGGCTCTAGTTTTTGAGATATTTAATATAGTTCATTTTCTACGTTTCAACATGTATATTTATCAATGTAGGTTTTCTGGACTAATTTGAGTGTGCTGATTCCATATCTGAACTCCAAATTTTTCTATCACGTCAGGATGTTAAGTTTCAGTGGTGTAAAACAGTCTCATGATGTCAAATTTAAACAATGGCTACCATTAAAATTTAAACTATTTTTATAACTCGAGATCTTGAATGATAGGGAAATTTGGAATTCAGATTTGGAATCAGCACGCTCAAATTGGTCTAGAACACCTATCTTCCCCGGTACCAAAAAGGTTGTTGACCAGAGCTATTGGTAGTCATTTTATTATGTACACAATTGTTTTTGCAGATTACAAAAAAACTAGAGCCAATTTTGCATTTTCACAGTCATATTCGTGTTCAGCACATTGAACTCATTAAGAAATGGTTATTTTCATATCGGAAGCAAAAAAGTTTTGAAAATTTGTTGCCCAGTGTAATCAGACACACCTACATAGTCAACCCCTAGATCCGAATCTTCATTGAAGTTGCGCTCAAATTCTTCAATTAACCTAATACTGTCTATACCTGGAGGTTTTTCGGCACCTGCTTCACACTTAAGACATAAATACAATAGAAAAAGGTGATTTATTATAAGAAAATCTTTAAAAAAAAATGATGCTTTGACTTGTGATACATACCTGATCATGGGTTTGATTTCTTAAATAAAATTATTTAGTACAAAAATTCCCACTAGGGTGACAATTGGCACTAATTTTGCTTTAATTTGCATATTAAATAGGTCATCAAATAAATGCAGGCATCAACAGAAGTTAAGAAACAAAGCACAAAGAATAAAAATCTTTTTTTTATTTTTTATTCAAATCTTTTCAGTCTTTATTTTACATGGTAAAATCTACATGGTAACTACAAAATCAAAAAAAGACACACACAAAAATCCATGGAAATCTCGGGAAATAGCCCATTCCCTGCCCAGGGATTTTAATTTAATGATTTGAAATTTTGTGTGATAAAAACAGATGCCATAAGGTTTAATTGTCCATAGGCTACAATGTCATTGTCTGTCAGGTAAGAAATATTATACAGAAACAGTAATTTATTACAAGTACAGGTAACCAATATGTAGAGCAATATTACAAGTGCCTTCCATCTCCTGCTGTAAAGCATACATTCAATGAACAAAGCTCTTGGCAGCAGATTGTAACCGATGTTAATGCAATTGTTGAGCATGTTGCGTAATTCATTTTTTAAAACAACTATATTGGGAACACAATCTTGACAAACAAGCCCCTTAAGTATCTCCATAACCAGAAGTCTGGTGATCGTGGTGGCCATGCTGTCAGAAATGATTGGCTAATTGCAGTCTCATCACAGAAGTATGACAATAATGTTTGTACATTTAAACTGGTATGAGGTGGTGCTCCATCTTGCATAAAGGTTATGGTATCGAATCAATTTCTCTGTTGAAGTGCGGGTAGGACAAGGCTTTGAAGCCCATGACTAGAGACATTACCAGAACATGCCTTTGGCCCAGATGCATTGTTTTCTTCAAAAAATAGTCTTCCATTATCCTATGATGAAAGACTATGTGAAAACACTTTTGGCTGATGCAAAGATAATTTTCTCTAGATCAAATAGGGTAATTCTGTGTATTTACCATCCCATTCAAATGAAAATGGGCCTCATCGGTCCATAGAATTTGTCATGGCCAAGACGGGTCAACCATCATCTGAGCTGTGAATGACAAGGCAAATGTTTTCTGCTTATCATCAATTTCTGACAATGGATAGAGGGATAAAATTGTAATACAGTATTTGCCACATAAGGTTCCAAACTTTAGAGTAGGATATGGCCAACTGCCTTCACACTGCATGCACACTATGAGAATCATATGAATTCTGTATTTGTTCTTCCACTACTGACTCTGCAACGACAGCCTTTTTTTCGAGTTCAACCGGTTTGCTGACCTTTTCTTGTTTCATATGTAATGTTTCAGTTTCCTTGAAATGCAGAATTATGCCCCTGATATTACTGATAGTGAGGGGCCCTTTTATAAGGACTTAAAACTTCGATAGTCTTTTAGAGCAGCATTTCTACTGCAATTTTATTGGTAGTATACTACGTGTAATGCATATTCTAGCAATGTAAGAATTATGGCTTGTTGTTAATCCAAAATTATGAAACAAAATTTGTGCCTTTTATATAGCTGAGACTTCAGTTCAGTTAGAGGATCAGTCTGCATCTCCTATTAGTGAGACTGACTGGTTCCGTTGTGTTATAGAAGGTTTCTAGACAAATTTAACTTCTTTTTTCTTTTTTAAACACAAAAGGCCCCAGTAATTTCTTTAATAGATTTGAATCTTCTAGAATGACAGTAACAGACTGATGACATTGCATTTGAAATACATGTTCACATGGGTTAATAGTAGTACATTCAATAGAGTTAATGCCAATATTTACTAGCGCACTTGTTAAGGAGTTGCAATAGCTCTGATAAAGACGGCATGTTGGTATCACATGCTCTATCATCTCTATTTCTCCGCAGTTGCACTTATCTATGGTTTCAATATTTAATTTATAGAGAAATGCCTTTAATGGAATGCGACCACATCTTATCTCAATAGTGCTTTTTTTAGTGCAAACGATAGCCATTTAGGCAAAATCTTTTTTACGTAGTTATTTAAGCATGATAGTAGTTTTCTGTAATGACCACCATGGGCCTGCGACATCCATTCCCGATTCCAGAATCTGTTGTGTCATTACCTATCCAATATACAAATTAAAATGACATTAGTGCCTATTGGGAATATTGAATTAATTTTTTATTTATTTAAGAAATCAAAACTCCATGGTCAGGAATGTGTGCACACCAAATTTGGTTCTATTTTGAGCATTAGTTTTTTTGGACAGAGCTCTAAACATTTCCCATTTAATTATAGTCACCCTTAGTTTGTTCTTTCCTAATACTGAAGGTATAATTACTGTAATATGAAAATAAAGAATAGACTTGTTTAAATTAATAAAATTATAAATTAATTTAATAAAAGTTTGGAGATAAATATAAATTGATAATAAGTTGATAAATCAGTAATTGATAAGTTTAAAGGCAGTTGCTTTTATACTGTATATCAGCGTTCCTAAATTTTCTATTGCAAAAACATGTATAATGCAGCATAAATAATAGTAAACCTCATAAACTTCCTATTAGTAGAGCCTGGAAACCAAATGGGAAGACCATAAAGAATTCGAGGCAATACAACACATAAATAAACAGAACAAATATTGAGTTGTCAATAGAAACTACCAAGACAGCTCATTATTCACCGCATCCTCTTAAAAATTAAACAATCAATATGGCTATTGAAAGTGACATTTGAATTACTCCAAGATCCTCGATAGAAGAAGGAAGTAATTGTAATTCCCATAATCTGTACATATGCAATCCAGGATCAAATTTTGTATTCATAAATAAACAGTAAAAAAAAATTATTTTTGTTTGATGCATAAGTTCGTCCAGTTTAGTTTTTTTTTTTTGTTTTTTTTTTTGCTTTGCCATGTGAAATAAAACGGAACGAACTTATGCTTCAACCTAATACAATATTCAAAATATTTATCAAATAAAATTCTGCAAAAGTTGAGTATTCATCGTCAAATAAAAATTTGCACCCAGAAAGAATCATCAGATTGCAAAGATATTTAAAAGGAAGTTAGTACTCACCAACAACAACAAATGATTAAACAATGAGCATAGGTATGACAAAATTTATTGGTCAAAACACCAAAATCATTACAACTCTCAATAGGATATTGGACCGCTGTTTTCTAATGCATTCTGCCACATGTTGTAGCATAGTCACACAAGTTCTTAATGTAGTATTGACTCCATTCATCCCATGCAGAGTGAACTTTGACTTGTAGATCTTGTGCCAGTGGTGGAGTCTTAACAGACAGTCCCATAGCATACATTGGGTTTTCTATGGGTGCAACTTTTTTTTTTTTTTTTTTAATAATGTGTGTATATGAATTATGGTGAAAAATACAGTTGAGGACCACAAATCTGGATTATAATAATTATTTTAATTGTATAATTGTGAAAAATTTTATTTAAAAAAATTTAAAATAACCATCATCAGAAACAATTTAAATAAATATACAAGCAAGTATTAAATACATCTGGAAACCACGAATCCAGGAGGTTTCTGATCCCAAGCATTCCAGATTTGATTCCTCAACTGTATTTTATACCATTATTAAAGGAGCTATTAAGATTAATTCTGTTTACATATTATTCCTTTCTCTCGTATAAAAACAGTTTATCTAATTATAACTCTTGAGAAAGTATGATTGTAAAATAGATAATTGTTAGGGATCTTAAGTTACATCATGCAAGGATTCTATTTATAATTAAGTGCATGGCTAAAAGTTATCACATATGAAACTTTCAACAGGACAGTTTTAAACAGATGGAAGAAGTGAACCCATTACATTTTTTAATGATCAAGAGACTGAGATACACAATTAAGGCGATTTTCTCTTCTATACATAATGAAGGAGATTTTTTCTTCTATGACAAGACAGTGATGGGCAGGTTTAAGACATTAATATGGAAAAGATTAAGACTTTTTTTTCTTTTAGTTATGTAGAGAATATCATTGATATATCTCATGTAAAGTTTGTCACTCCTATCAAAGTTTTCGGTTTCTTCCGATTGTTGTATATTATTTGGCTATGTTGCTGAGAGTGATCCCATTATAATACCATTTTCTATGTGTACATACTATAATCAATTCAAAATGAATTTGAAGGAAGACAATTTTGATTTCCTCTGTTCTTTGCAGATGTTGTTGCATTGGTGCAGTTCTTCAATTGCACTCTTACAGGCATTCCAAACATTGTAATATACAAAAATATAAAGGTATATCTTATTTCTAAGAAGAAATTAACCAGAACTCAGCAATTTGGCTAGATCCCAGCTGATGTCTTATCGGTTATGTCGTAAAATGTAAACAAATATTAAAGAAAGAGTTAAATCCAGTAAATTTGAGGTTATCCAACCCATTCAGCATACAGTTGAGGACCTCAAATCCAGATACCACAAATCCAGATGTCAATAATTACTTTAACTGTTTAACTGTGGAAACATTTATTTTAAAAGAAATTTTTAATATCCATCATCAGAAACTATTTAATTAAATATATACACACGAGTTAAATATATCTGGGAAACCACAAATCCGAAAGGTTTCTGGTCCCGAACATTCCGTATTTGTGGTCTTCAACTGTATTACTGAACATGGCCTCTAGAAGTTCAAAATCTAAAATTTGTAATTCTAAAATCTTCTTAGACTGATTACCATCTCATTCATATTGCTGTCATATTTGCAAGTAAGAAGATATATAAAAAAAAAAAAAAAGGCAAGAAAATACAAAAAACATTTAACATTTAATAACTTTCATTAATTAAATACACTTGAAAAGCCAGAAACTGTGGACAATGGTTAACTGAAAAAAGAAAAATGAAAACACAAATCCACAAAGAAAGTTTAATACTACCTCGTATGTACATTTCACTGACGTCAGCTTCTTCAGAGAGAAACATGGACAACCAAAGGTTTCTCGCTGAAGAACCTGAAGAGAAACATGGACAATCAAAGATTCGGAAGTCAAAAAAAGGTTTCTCATCAGTGAAACATACATACGAGGTATTAAATTTTCTTTGTGGATATGTATATTCATTTTTCTTTTTTCAGTTTCATTAATTATTTAAACATGATAAAAAATGTATCTATGGGCTTTTTTGTACACACAAAAAATAATTACGTGTATAAGAACTGGATTTTCTTTATTTTATATTTTCATATTGTATAAATCTTATCAAAATTCTTGATTAAAATATTCATGATATTAACATCCAATTAAGGACTGAGAAAACCGTTAATAACATGAAAAGGAGGCCTCTTGTCCAAGACGAAACTTTTATTAATCAAAATGCACATACAATCAATGAAAATTTGTAGCAACATATTCAAGTCTTGCAGATTAAAAGGTTACATTAGAACTTTTAACTGGAGAATTTGCCTAAGGAAAATAATTTAATCCAACAGTTAGCTTTGATCTCGCAAACTGGTCAGAAACTAGTCTTTTTACCATTTAGACTGCGCTCTCAAAATCCATCGAGTCACTTGTATTAACAAGTAAAAATTAAATGAGCACAGCTAAATATTGCTAGATTTTAGTGTTAACAGATGCTTAATATAATTTGCACTTATGTATTTAGGAAACAGGAAAAAATTAATTTCATTGGCCCAAAATATTTTCCCAGACAGTAAATATGACACTAAAACTGAATAATCCCAGTTGATAAGCTTTAAACTGCAATGAAGACCCTTGATAAGCTTTAAACTGCAATTAACTTAAATCGGCAAATAAAGAAAAATATTTTCTTAAACTTTATTAGTGTTTTTTTTTTCTTAAGCTACAATTTATTTTACAATTATCATTACCTGACGTTCTTTAAGGCTTTCTTGAGCAGGAGCCCCTAACATTGCACTGGCTCTTCTCCTCTTGGTCATTTTTGCTTCTTTTTTTGTGACTTCATCCTCAGACTGCTCCATATCCTCTTCATACATCTTTAAATTTTTATATCCAGCAAAACAATATGAAAAAAAGGTGGATTTCCTTTTAATAAAACAAACTTTTCCAATTTTCTTATAAACTCCTTAAATTCTGAAGAATAGTTTGAGAAATGTAATGATGCTTTTATATAGTTTTTTTTTTATTTTTTTAAAGTTCATTCTTTTAATTCTTTAATTATAACTATTTTTAAATATTATCGGCTGGTTTCAAACAAATTAATATTTATTACAAAACAATTCACAAGTAACACAGAAAATAGTGACATACAAATTTCTTTCATTTGCAATAAAAGAAGGGAAAATAATTAAATATACTTTAAAAGCTAAGATGGTCAAAAGTTTTTTTTACATGTTATTCAATAAAATTGAAGAATTTAATTAACTCACAAAAAGTTATTAAAATCTCAGAAAAAATCTTGAGCAGCTCTTACTAAATTTAAGAAGATTACAATAAGCAAAACAGAATACTTCACAGCCAAGAGAACACTGCTTTCACAACAATAATCTTTTCACATCAGTGTCTTTTTAACACATCTTCATTGTTGTGCTGAAAGATTCATCTTTTTCCATTGTTACAATAAGAACTCCAATATTTAATATTTGAAGGACTTGGGTCATTAACAAGAGAAGGTACACAATGAAAATTTTGAGATATAAGCATTATCTTATGATATAAGTATCCTAATTTAGGCAAAAGTGTAGCTCATCTTGTTAATGCCTCAAGCCCTTCATTTGTGAAAGACTTCTCAACATATATTACTTGATGTATTATAATGGTCTTCAAGAATATATTACTTCATAAATATATTGATTATCACATAAATTTCTAATTTTTATTTTTTTTTTTTTACGGAAAATCTTATGTATTTTAAATTTTAAATAATACTAAAGGCTTAAATTATAAATTTTTATATTTTAAGATCATATAAAAACTAACCATAAGTCTTATTACTCACAGAAACAATGCAGCTTTAATAACCTTTGAATGAAAATAATCATTTAACAATGCATTAAATTTAACTTGAAGTTTTACAAAAGTTTATATACAAAAATGATTTCTTTGAAACAACCAAATAAATAAAGCAATACAGATCTTGTAATTCATTTACTTAATTTACTGATATTAATCAGAATACATCACACATTAGGAGATAAAGGATAATGTGGATAAAAATTAGATAACATTTTTCACACAGAAAATAATTATGTATACGATTGATAGAACTGATATATTTTACCTAGATATTATCTTCGTAAAATGAAATAATTTCCAATATATGTATAATACCACTATATAATTTGTAAATATAATAAGCAGAAATATTTGTGACTTCTGAAGACCTGCCCAGGATAGTGACATGGATTACCCTCTGCTTGCTGATTAATATTCCCATTATGTGAATAAATTGGAAAAATTATGGTAAAACTTGCTGCTTCTCTCATATAAATAAAAAGTAATTGAAGAAAAGTATCTTTTGTAATCTTAATCTCATTGTACCAGATGGTTATAATTAAAGTTCACACTTCTGCATGGGCTGCAGACCATGTTATTGCAAGTATAGTGATGAAACTTTGTGTATAGGCATGGGGAAGAAAATTCCAATGGAAAATTTATTAGTGCGTACGGTTGCCACCAGGCTAAAAAGTGGCACTGCAAAATTATACACAGACTGTAGTAATGCACTACTGCAATGCTATTAGAGGGACTGTTCAATACGTGCACTTTCTACGTCGATGACATGCGCTCAAGAGTAGCACGAAGTGTCTCCTGTGAAATGGCTGCAACATGATGAATGATGTTGACTTTCCGTTCAGGAGAGGTCCATACACCTCCATGATAAACACGATCCTTCAGGGTACCCCACAGCCAGAAGTTGCATGGATTAAGGTCTGGTGAATGAATGGGCAGCACTCTAATTCCCCTGTCTCTTCGAATTTCTGCATCATCTTTCATAAACCTCTCACCATCTTGGGTCCTGTTCGCAATCCCTTCACACGCTGCTATTGCTGCTGTTCTGGTAATAGCGCTTCACCAGGAGCGCACGTTCGTTCTTTCCCAATGGCATGGTGACCTCTGCAGATTGGTTGTTCACAGATGCATTGCGCTTTTGCTTACAGCACCACTTTTTATCCTGGTGACAACCGTATGCACTAATAAATTTTCTGTTCGAATTCTCTTCCCATGCTCTGCATAGCCTATACACAAAGTGTCATCACTATCCATGCAAGAACGCGTTCTGCAGCCTGTGCAGAAGTGGGGAACTTTAATTATAACCACCCGTTATATACAAGTCCAGTTACTTTTTCTTCATTTCAAATTAATTTTTTCAATGAATGATTTGTTATTTGCCAATAACAACACTTTCCCACATTAAAAAAGATGAACCCATGAATGATTTAATTCAAACCAATTTCTTAAGAATTAAGAGGGATAAAGAGACTAAAGAGTTTTGTTTAATTTTGATTGTTGTACAAAATGACAAATTAGTAAGCTTGTATAATTGATGCCAGGGACTGTAACATGTTGGCTTTTTTGTATAAATCTTGGCATTTTATAAATCCTGTCAGCATGTTAGCAGAGTTGAAATGTTAGCTTTTTTTTTTTCATTAAACTCGTGTCACCAAGAATAGCTGTTTTTTCCTTAATACGATTGATAGCATTATTGAAGTGTAAATGCAGTGGGCTCTTTATTAACCAAACTATACATTCTCGATGGCCATGCCCATATAGCGAGTCTTTTCATGTTTCTCCCTTGGTTTGAAATATGCAGGCAATAGTAGACGTAACGACCTACTTCAGTCTATAAAAAAATATTCCAGTTTGAATGTTTTTTTATTTCTCTCAGCGATGGGATACAAGGACAAATGTTACTTTGGATGAAAGAAGAACTGTCCAAGTTTGTGCAACTTACGTTACAAATAAACGATTTCTTCAACGTACAATCCCTTCTACAGCTTCTCCTTGCATAGCTGCCACATCCTTCCAATCTCATCATGCAACGTCTTCCTTTGGGGATTTGTCAAAGACCATATTTACTGGCTATTACTGTCGATGAATGTGCCTGAATTGTAACGCGGGATTGTTGCAGAAATTTGGTCAGCAACACCAGACATGCTGATACTAATGAGGGAGGAAATGAATTATCAAATAGATGACTGCCATTCACCAGATAACACATTAAACATTTGTAATGTAAGTAACATAAATTTGGACAGTTCTTCTTTCAACCAATAAACCTATTTCTCATACCCTATCCCATTAATTACTACGAGAAATAAGAAATTGTTCAAACTGCGATATTCTTTCGTGAAAATAAGTGCAACTCTCCTTTCCTAACCAATTTCAATGTAGGAAAATATCATGAGCAGATATTCTAAACTAAAAAAAAAAAAAAAAGATGTAAAGACAATATGGACACAATTAGATTTATTGCCAAATTTATTAGGCTATAATTGTATCTGTATCGTCCTTATACCTTTCCTTCATTTTAGTTTATTAACAATACTAGACAAATGGATCTCATGAGATATTCTAATACAAGTTTTTCACTAAAGAATACAATTCAAATCAGTTGAGAACGTGTGGTACTGCATTACCATAACGACGTTAATTAAAAGCATTGTTACTCTATTCATGAGGTCAGTCATTCCATCTCTAATTTCTTTTAACTTCAGAATCAGATAGAGTATCAAAATGAGAGTAAAAGTTATACATAATAGGCACATGTCCTACCTGTTTGGGAACATGGTCAAAATGATGATTAAGTTAATCACTTTGCCCTGGCTCAAAAGAACAAAATGATTAACTTTGACTACAATTTTGGTCATATTTTTAACATCGTTGATAAATTAAAATAAACAGATTGTGTTGTTTTCATAAAAAAAAAAAAGGCTTGTTAAATTTGTTGATTAAACAGACAGACATTTAAGATACCCTACTCATAATCCTTGAATGTTTCATCTGCTATTGTATTTTACTTTTGGATGTTATATTTTACATATTATTTAGACGCATGATCATAAATATTAATAATGTCCAATTAATTTTTTCGTCAACTATTATATGCACGATGCAGTGTTGCATCTAGATGGAAACAGAAGGGCTTGGTGCCCTGCCCTTTCTGAGTCTGCCTTGCCCTTTATCTGCGTGTCCTATTACTTTTCGTTGGATTTGTTTAAAGTAACCATTGTAATGTGCACTTATGTCTGTAACTTGCCCTACTTTCTGACCAAATGTACCCTATTTATTGTTCACTTCCCCAGATGCAATCCTGCAATGGCTAGTTTATTTTATAATCTGAACTTCACAGATCTAATGATATAACAGAATTATAATACAGGGCGTTTACAATTGTTTGCAACAGTTTTCTTCTATTATTAGCATTATTGTGAAGATGTTTGGTTTTGTAAAACAAGCATGCCTATGAGCTTTGTTTGAATTGCTTGCTATCTCAAAATTCAAAATTTGTGCCCATAAAATGCGACAGAGTACACTATTTGGAACATGCTCAAAACTGACTCATGAAACAGGAACAAAGCAACGGAGTTCATCTTTCAACTGGATGGTGTTTTGTCACATTTCCACTGTCATGACTTCTTGTACACTATTTTGCCAAGCCCCTACAATTTTGTCAAACCACATTGATCATTCATAAATACCCTGTATAAGATGTCTTAGAAAACAATATGAAAAAATACTCAGTGGATCCTAAGGAAATTGCAAGTTATAAACACGTAGCATCATTTCGATTCCAATTCTGAAAGATTAGCAAGATCTCTAGCGAATGGGAAAGCAAAATGCCAAATAATGAATGACACTTGCGACGAAGCCATGACATTAAAATATATGTCTAAGCTTGTATAAATTCAAAAGTCTACCCTTAGCAAAAATTGCCAATATCTAAGGCAACAAACGGATATTCACCACTCAGGTTGTGAAACTATTCAATATAAGAGTTGGTATAGAGGCATGAAGTAATTAAGTAAAAACCACAAAGACTGTGACAATTATAATAATATACTATATTGCACTATATAGAAAAAATTTATATCCAAAGGCAATGATATACTTTTATGTTAAAAATTAGTTATAGAAAAATTATAATTTAGAAATTTTATACTGTATTCCAGATCCACATTCTCATTATAATTATGTTACTTTTTTTCTCAATAAATGAATTTATTTGAAGCTATATATAGATCTAAAATATATCCAAAATAAACAAAATTTGTGACGTTAAGTAAATAAGGTTGCTAATTACATGTACTTCGATACGTTGAGGCCAAAATATTTAGAATTATGTTAAAAAATTGTTTTAATAAATGAGTTTTTGATTTTGATTTAGTGCTGAGATAATACAGTAGTATTGTTTTCTGATAAATAAGGCTGCCCAATGGCAAGTAGACAGAATCCCATCTAAGTGAATCGGAACTGAATGCTTGTTATATCAGTAAAAGTGATAATTAGTTTAACTAAGAGGAGTGTGCTGGAATTGATTCACAAAGATTTGTGTGTTTTTTTGGCGACAGATGAAGAGAGCCGTTTGTGAAACTTTTATAAGCCCAACTCTGCTTATTGGCATAATTTTTAACTAGGAATCTACCTTTCAATTCACTAAATTCTTGGCATCTCCTTCCAGAACACCACGTATAAATGAAGTTGGTAACTTCATGTCTGAAAAGTATTCAAATTTCAACATAAATTATAATTTTTTGTCTTTAATGTAAAAATAATGTCCATACATTAAAACAAAAACATGCAAAAAAAAAAAAAAAAAAATGCACTGTTAAAAAAATACTTTTCATATCATTCTAAAAATTTTATAAGAATATTAGAAAATACACTATAAATAAAATTTGCCAAGACTAGGTTAAATATGTGAATAATAATATACAATAATGAACACGTAAAAGGCTCTTTAACCACAAAGTAACGTCATTATGTTGTGGTTAAAGAGCCTTTTAGTGTTAATTATTGTAGAAACCGCACTGACAAACAATAATAAAGCAAATTAGAAATTTTTCCAATGCTTATTGATAACGCATGGAAGTCAGAGGCCGATTGGGGGATGTGAGGAAGACATGAGGGTGATCGCCCCTCCCAGTCTTTTTTTAAGTTGAGTTTGATAGAAATATTGGAAATTGCCCCTTCCTCCACCACATTATTGTGCGGACCTACCCATGATGGAAAACCTTTATATTTAAATACCAAATATTTAAACAATGTAATATAAATCAGTTTACAGATTCACAGCAGTTTAATACACAAGAAAATGCTCATATTTTACAGGGTGAAAATTAATTCCACTGCCGAACTTGGAGACATAATAGGAATAGTCAAAACAAACAACAGTTATACAAGTTTTGCGAGAAAAATTTATTTACCAACTCAGAACAGTTACAGCAGAACTCCAAGATATGTGAGAACAGGACGTGTGGAAGAGGAGATAATGGTTTGCAGAGGATCCCTCAACAAGCACCCGTGCAGTCGCACATGCTGTGAGGACCAGTCAAACAATTGCCTGGAACGTCATGCATGACAATGGGTAACATCCATACCACGAACAGACTGTGCAGGCTTTGCGACCCAACGACTACCAACTACCTGTGCACTTTTCTGACTGGTATCTTCGGAATGTTGCCATCAATCCCGCGTTTAGTGAACTTGTTTTGTTTTCTGATGAAGCACAGTTCACCAAGGATGGTCTCTTCAATTGCCATAACCACCGTGTGTGGAACGACACAAACAACTGTTGTGTGTTGGTAAATAAATTTTTCTCGCAAAACTGGTATAAAGAAAAGTTGTTTGTTTCGACTATCCCTACTACCTGTCCAAGTTTGGCAGTGGAATTAATTTTCACCCTGTATAGAGAGACCACTAGCTGCCACAAAATGAGAAGTATTCTTTGTTTAACAGTCACCGTGCGATAGCATCCTCCAGGGTTACCGATTATTTTGTCAGATCACTTACAATTTCAGGCAGATGCTTTCAATGGTAATATGGTAATATCGTCCTGACTTGAGCTCTTATAAGAACTGGGATCCAGTGAACGCTTCTGTAATTTTGCAACATTTTCAATCAACATTAATAGTCTTCACGTGCCCTTCTAGTGCAACACGCTTCCTCTTGCTTGAAATTGTTTTATAAAACCCTGAGATAGTTCTATTCTGTTGCTAGCATGATCAAATTCTTAAAAGAGAGGCAAGAAACATTTTATGCTAACAAATAAGATTTGAAGATTAAATTTGTAACATGTCAAAAAGTAAAGGGACAGTTTTGTTTTCCTTATTACGTAGTTGATAGCACTGAATGTACAATTAATCATAACCTTAAGATGCCTGTATGATCAGAGCAATAGTTTATAGCTTAGCTCTGTTTGTATTGATTTCTTGTGAATTTAATTCAAGTGCTCCTTTGTCAGACTGCACCAAGGATAAAATATGAGCATTAATACATTTTTCTCATGGAGAGTGTTTTGAGCTGTTGGAGCACCCACCATACAGTCTTGACATTGCTCCCAGTGACTTTCACTTTTTTGGTCTGATGAAAGAGGGGCTAAAGGAGCAAACATTTTCTTCTAATGATGTCGTTGAAGCTGTGCAAGAATGGTTATGCACAAGAACATAAACTTCCTTACAGCATAGAATTTAAGTGTGCTAAGATTATATGCGTGGGAGTAGGAATAGATTATTTAGAAAAATAATATAAATTTTAACCTTTTTATACAATAAACGGTTAGAGCCTTTTGAAATGTTCCTTTACTTTTTGATTCTGCCTTGTTAACTAAACACAAAACCTTTTTAAAACTGGGTTAAATGATGTGTACATTATAAAAGGAACATTTTAAAACAGGTAAAGAGTACTTTCTTCATTAATGTCCTTTTTTTTATCCGCTTGCAGAAAAATGTATGATGGTAACATTTCAAATGAGGATCTACCATAAATGCGGATTTCGCGACCCCCCCCCACACAAATGCCTCTAAAAAAGAACTTCATTGATATCTATATCCGTAAAGGGAATAAAAGTGAAATTGATGTCATCACCTAGTTTTTTGTTGGGTTTTTTTTTTGCTGTGGCTATGTAAACGGTGACCAGGTCCTGATTCTTATACACTGTTATGCCATTGTCAGAAGTGACTTACAGCGCGACGTAAATTGCTTGCTTTTTTCGGGAAGGTAGCACGATGTTAGCACATGGGATGAGCGTCGGGTGCTGGCAGCATTTTTCAGTGCTCATGTACCCGACAATATAACTGACTGTGATAACAAATAGCATGAACCGTACGAAGGAATGAAAAGTAGATCCCATGACGAACTGAATGAAAGTTATGGAATACGAAGAACGACTTATTCAACCAGTGACGATCAATTCAAGAACTTTTTCCATCGCCAGACAACATAGGATAAAAATATTCATTAAATCTGATCTGATATACTACGAAATTACTTACCTATGTATTCAGTGCCAGTAAAATTGGGCCATGGGCAAATTGCGTCCCCAATTCTGTGCCGTCCCTCCCTTCCCTCGCTACTTCATATATTCGTAGCAGTGTACGTCAAAATAGTTCAACAGGAAAACGAACAAGCCAAATGTAATTCTCTAATATTTTATAATATACAGGTTGTCTCATAAACAGAGGTATAAATTTTAAGGGGAGGTAGGGAACATCAAAAGGATTGAGAATTGCATAAGAACCCATGTGCTGTGCATGAGAGCGCTGGAGAGGAAATATTTTTCATCATTCGACTCCAGTAGTCACTATAGGAAGAGCATGCAATGTTAAACGAACAGGGAGCTGCCAGACATGCACTTAGTGTAAGAATTGGCTGATGGCAATGCACAAGCAGCAGAATGATTGTAATGACTGTATCGAGAACGGTTCCCACCGACGCATGTACCGGCCACCGTTTGTTTTCGCATTTGCATCGCAATTTGTGTAAATATGGATCTTTAAGAGGTAACAAGCATTATCAGGGCAGGCCATGAGTGATTCATACACACACTGTGGTACAAAATGTGTTAGGTATGGGCATCATAGAGAGGAATCAAGAGTACCAGCATGTAGGAGGGTCTCGTGCTAGTGTATAACATGTTTTAAATAGAAACTTCGAACATCTCCTGTAACATCCTAATATAAATTCATCTACTACGCTATTTGTAATATTTATGTGCAATAAATGTTTCGGTAATCTCGGTCTTGTGTCCTTTCATTTCTTGTACCCCTGCTACCACTTTCTCATGGCCTTTGGTGATGGGTCTCATTCCTTTCCATGTTCTCTACTTCTCCTTAAAGTTTGTACCTCTATTTATGAAACGCCCTGTAGAGCTGTAACTGACCAGATGCGTGTTTTTCACGCTTACCAGTATGTTTAGATGATAAATTATATAAATTTTTTTAAAAGTTAAAAAAAAAAATAGAAGCTACTAAAAATGCAGCTTATCATGCCATTTGTTTTGTCTAGTGCCTAAGTGTATCACCAATTTTATTTTCATGTCAGTAAAACATTTCTAAATTTTTTGAGAATTAAATACTTTAAGTAATTTTATCAGGTACAACAACGTAAAACTTTTGAAATCATCTTTCCTTGACTATTTTTTTAAATCACTCCTTTTTTTCTCACTTCTTGAAAAATAGCGAGATATCTCATGATGAGCACATGCTCAGAACGCCCTCCGACATGTCATCATGGGCAAAAATCGGGACCTGGTCACCATTTTACGCGGCCACAGACTTTTTTTTTTTTTTTTTATTTCAACTATGACACGTAAAAAATTTCCAGTGCAATTTGATTGACATACTCAAAAGAAAAGAAGAGAGGGGGGAAAAAAAAAAAAAAAAAGCTTGATTGAACCTTTTTGTGGCTGATAAGAAACAACGGGTAAGGAAATCTCTAGTCATAAATGGAAAATGAGTAATAACTGTGAAATAAATTTGGTGGCTTTCTCATATGTATGCAGTAATAAAACCATGCCAGTTTTAAGACCTTACATGCTTAAAAAACATGCTTACAAGAAAAGAATTCTGGATCATTGGCAAGAGTGCTAAACGTCTTGTAACTTTAAGACTAGCCAATCGCAGATTCAAATTCTGCCAAGGACATGGATGTTTGTGTTGTCCCTACTAACAAGCTTAGCAGACCAAGCAAAGCCTTAATAGGTTGAACCTTGCCTAGGCTAAATTTCAAATAGATCCTATGGTTATTCAATTCATTTAACATCCTCGAAACTGAAAAGGTAAAGAAAGTACAGACACGATAGATAACGAAATAGTTTACACAATGAGAAATTTTCCAAAATACTATACGTCTTATTATAAAGTAAATGTGTTTAAAATGGACTCTGATTTGTTAACATTTAAGCTGCTTAAGTAAATGGATATAATGAAAGATTTAATAAAATCGTGCAAATATTCGTGCTTGCCCATGTAAACAATGTTTCAATAAGCAGAAAGTAACAGTGTATTCATTCTTATTATATGACATGCCATTCATTATCTTGGTATTCTTAACCGTCGCTGTTTTAGGAGGTGCAATCGACTTGAAAAATTGATATAGCTGAGCTAAGGCATTGATGATCATGTCAAAAACAGAATTAAAAAAAAATCAATCAGTGGAAAAAATCAACCAGTGCAAACAGTGGCCAGCAGGTCAGATAAATGTACAGACCAAACATGCATTCTTATAAGTAGTTTTAGCTAAGGCTCCTAATAAAGGTGAATTAACAAGAAAGCTTCAAAAACGTTTTACAGTAAACATCATCCCAAAATTACTCGAATGAAATCTATCATTCAAACACATAAAGTATAACACAAACATTATTGATCATGAACCAGTAATTGCAAAAGTATTATCATTCTGATAAACAATAAAGCAATTTTTAAGTATTCAATATATATTTAGATGGAGAAAAATAACTCAATCAATTTGGCCTGAATTATTAGACAATTATTTTAATGGAATAGGAGACCTACACGAGAAGTAAAGCACAACTAAGTCAGTAATAATAATTCATATATCTATTAAAATTTTGAGTCGTAAATGCTTACTATTTTAATACATTAATTTTTATAATGTGTAAAAGAACCCTTTAGTATTCTTTATAATGTAAAAGCAAAAGAGATGAATGCGTCAGTAATAATAATAATAATACATTTCAATTTATTCCTCATTTTGAACATGGCGATAAGTGATCTAGCACATAATGAAAAAAAAAAATGAAATAAATTTTAACATATCAATACAACACCATCACATAAGAGCGACGAAAAATTATCCCTACATACACATGAAAAAATGTATTACTATTTTTTTTATAGTTACATCGCTGGATACGTGAATGGAGATACGACAGGTCAATGACGATGAACGATCGAATTAAAGAAACACAGCGGCAGTCTTTCTTTTGCTTTACAATAAAACATAATTTTTATAGTTTTCATAGGCATTCTTCATATACCATTTCTGATAGCATTAAAAAAAAAAAAATTACAAATAGAGGAAAAAATTCACAAAATATGTCAAGTGCACAGGCAATAGCGATGATGATTTCCAAGCACGAAGGGATTGCGAACGATCTGGTCTAGTGCTGCCATCTATAAAAAATAAAGCATTGGAAATGTATTGAACTTTAAACATATAAAAACAGTTTTAATACTTTATTTTAAAATATAATTCATCTTTTGTAGTTTAAAACTTAATCTGGTAAGAATATATAAATGATATGCATCATTTAATTAATAAATTATTTTTTTTATTTGAAGGACCCAAGTACTTTGTTCACTTCTCGTACACTCGTATAGTTTCGATTGAAGAATTTTCAGTTAAAAAAGGGTACTTGCCTACGATGGTACTGAGGTATTGCTTATGCAATGTCTTCAGCGGAATCGGCATCAAGAGATTCCGGGTACATAATATTTGGAATTTGGGGCTGCTGAGTGCCTACTTGCACGGGCGCCTCTATTATAAAATCTAAAAAAAATTGATAATGTTTATTTTATGTACGTATGTTTCTTCTTTTATTATAATTTCTGTGATTCAAGTTTTCTATGATAATGTTGAAACATAAAATAGTAATTTCCACAGGTATGGGATATCTTTTTTTTTAATCAATCAGGCTGAAATAAAACAAGCTTTTTTATTGTGTTGTTTTGTTTTTGTTTTAAATTTTTAACAAAATAAGGAAGGAAGCAAAGTATAGTTTTAAGTGTCGCCACCAAATTTATTGCCAAAAACGTGACATTTAAAAAAAAATTCTTTCGTAGTAAAGGAAGCTTCCGCACAATATACGAAGGGAGGTTTGTTGCTTTGTTTTCATTTGTTGCCATGGTTGCTGCCACATGGTCAATGCTGTAACACGACAGGTTTGAGGTTTTAAGTCGAATCTTTCCGCAGGGGGAAAAATTTAGAAAGATATGGATTTATTAAGGATTCAAATTGACCGGTATTATAAAGAATGATACAAAATGGTTCTACAGTTTTATGGTCAACCTCGGAATTACATACAATTGAGTTTACTAGTTCATTACTTTTCGCTTCAAATTTATCAAATTCAATCGAAATATTTAGAAGGGATATTGCAAACTAATCAGGTGTGTATGATGACAGTTTTTCATTAATTAAAACAAATTATTAAAATTTCGGTTTATTTTTATATCTACATCCGTTCATAATGCTGATTTCATTAAAATGAACCTGAGAATTTAAAGAAACGAATAACAATTTTCTTTTTTTTTTTTCAATTTCAAGAACTGGGCCTTTTTAACGCGATTTTGCTTTTATTCCCAAGTGGGAACGTTTCGTTTTCTTATTCAATATCCCCTGGTAATGATTTCTTTCTTCATTATACTTTATTTTATCTCAATAATTTCACTCTGTATTGTAGAAGCAGATCCTCGTTTACTTCTTCTTTTACATTTTCCTAGGAGTATGCGCCACTGAACCTGCTTCTCTACTACGACGAACCTCATCAATGGCACGCCGTATATAAAACGGACAAAGTAATTAATCGGCATTTGGACTAATTCAGTTAAAATAAAGCGTGAGCGCAATTCAATTTCACTCTCATTTATGTTTTTCTCCCCTCCACAATTTCCTTGTACGAAAATAGACATGCATCGAAAAGGAAGCCCCCCTCCGACGGGATAACAACCAGGTGTACAACCTGACCACAAGGTATGCAAACTCCAGTTGCAAGGTGGTCACGAACGGAGTCGACAACCCCCACTACCGATGCGCCGGACACCTTTACTTCGTCTCGGCCAGGGAGAGGTGGTGGTTCATTGCGATCAGCAATTGCAATTCCACCAAGGTAAAAATAAAATAAAACAAAATAAACAGCAACCAAAATACAATAACAACCCTTTTTCAGTCGTAGAAAGAAAAATTAATTAAAACAATGCGTCTGCATTTTCACACCAACCAACAAAATTATAATTAAAATTGCATGTAAAATTTTCTTATTTTCAAACTTCTGAAATGATTAAATATGTAAATTAAAATTTATTTAGTAAATATTAAAATTAAATAAAGCCGCCAATATTGCTATAAGTGAACGAGTAGTATACATTTTATTACAATGATTTTGTTAATCTTTATGAATTTTATCATACACAGGGCTTAAAACTAAAGTACTGGATGAATATGTTGAATGACAAAGAACAAAATTTCTGGTTTGCGCATTTTTCAGCAGACGAATTTTGTAAGAAAAACTAATTTATCCTTTAATTCATTCTTAAAATTAAATTTACACATCCAACTTTATAATTTTTTTCATTCTAGATATTATACAAGTTGATATTGCTTTTTTCGTTCTTTATATCAGCTTGCTGATAGTGGCTATCTATTTTGCCCGTAAGTAAGCAGATGGTTTAATTATTATTACAGTTAACAATTATATATTTCCCATAATAAGGCATTGGTAAATGATATGCTACACAATATCAGGATACAACATGAAATAAACTTATCTTCTCGTAATTTTTTTTACATTCTTACTGAAATGGCATTCAATGATGACAAAAAAAGGGAAATAATTTAAGAAGAAAAATGTTTGGATCGTATTTGTGCGATTATAATCATCAAGTGTGTCGTTAGATAATTATATTCCCATTAGTGGTCGTAGTCTGTAGACAGAAAACCACCAAAATGTATAGATTTCCTGTTCGTGCACACTTTCTATGCTTTGAAAACAATAAGGCCAGCAAACGCAATTCCAGCTGAACTCGTTCCCTTCTTATTAATTTCAAGCAAAATTTGAACTCTTATTTTGTAAACACAAATTAAAGAGTTAATTATTTTTTTTTAATTAAATGAAACCAACTTGAGAATTTTTGCCTGTGCTATATTTTTGTTGACTTAATTGTTTACTAGGCAAATTTTTACTCTTATTTATTAATCGTGTAGTAGGAGTTTATATGGCTTTTATGGTTCCAAAATGATGCTTATTATTATTTATAAATTTTTTTGCTCTATTTGGCGAAAATTTGCTCAATGTAGTAGCTGGATTTTAGTATAAGCTCGTGAGTATGATATTGCAATTAAATTTTATTGTGTATCATTGCTATAAATAGCACACAAACCTATTTTTCATCATTAAGTAGCATTAATACTTTGCTCTAGATTAAAAGTTGTTATCGAAACCAAAATTAGGTGGTCCTAAATTGTTTAGGGCTTGAAAAGTTTTTATTTGCGCCTTTCTGAATTTCCAAATAAGCTCAATAAAATAGATAATGATTCATTTTTTAAGTCCTTATAAATAAAAAAAAACGTATCATGTGGCACTATTAATAATCTTTATTTTTAAATAAACATTTATTTTTCAATGTGTATCATGTGTAATCTTACCACATAAGAATTCACTAATTCTCTGCGATTTATTTATATCACTTATGTTTGATCTTCCTGTGGCCAATGAAGAGTTTTGGTTTTTTTTATTTCCAAAAAATATTTACAATTCTTTCAAACAAGGTGCTGCAAAAATTATTAAATTCTATTCTATATCTAACTATTTTTATGATAAAATAGCAGGATAATCTAGAGCTGTATCTTGAATGTTATCTCCATGAATGTTTTTTTATTTTTTTCATATTTTAAAGTTATTTATCAAGGAGCAGGACTCTTTTAAATTATTTAAAGGATAAATTTTACGATCACGTGTCTTATGTATTTCTTACAAAATTTACACAATGATTTTTAACATTCTTACATCAAATGCTATGAGCTTTCTTTAATTCAAAGTTGTACTTTAATTATTAAAGATGGAAACTGAGATAATATACTTTTTCAGGTACTTAATTAATTAATTTAATTCTAATTTTTGTAAATGAACTATCTATTCTATTACGTAATTGATAATCAAAATAAGAAACAATCAATACTTACTCTGTACAAATTTCGTTATTAAGACTTTACAAGTTTATTTGTTTTTTGTTGTTTTTTTTTTTTTTTTAAGACAGTTCATTTAATTTTCCTCTTAAATTTAGGAAGGAGGAAGTAGTATACATACTCTTGAAAACATTCACTAGACAACTTTTCAATAATTTCTTTTCCCTTTGCAGACGTTTTAAGATCCCGAAAAATGTTTCACTCTACTTATAAGTTGTACTTATCTTCGATCTTATGCCAGATATTTGGTTTATTCCTCCTCATCATCGCTTATGCCCGCTATGCCTGGGATGGCGTTGGTCTACCGGCCACCAAGCTTTGGGGTATGCTTTTTAATTCTTCTTTTTATTTTATTCAAGTGAACAAACGAATTAAACAAATACGCCAATAATAAGAAAATATTTTAACGGTAGAAGAATAGAGAAGATAAAAATGAAAAGGAATTTGTGTTATGACATCAAGTACATCTACATATAAATCAAGCAAATGCTTTTAATAAATATATTATCAGAAAGAATGCATGGTTTCTCAAAAGAAAGCAGTATAAAACTGCATTTTTCTAAGACAAACACATAAATATAAAATACTCATTCACGGTTTAGAGATGATGTTAACAAATTCTGTATGAAGGATTAAATAATTAATTGCCTTTAGAAGCGAAAATCTAGCTGAATCTTATGATTAATCATAACTTCCATATACAGGATGTTTCTGAATGGTCTGTACAAACTTTCAGTATATGTTCCAGGGACCAAAATAAGCACAATATGAACATGGGGTCGAAAATTCTTCTTTCTAGAGTTATAACGGTTTGAAGATGTCCTGTAGTAGAAGAAGGGTTACGACAATTCTGAAGAAAATTGTGCACTCTTCAATATCAGATTCGAAACGTTCTTGGAGCACCATTGTTGGTTGTTACTGGCCCTGAATTGCCCAATTGTGGCAACTCCTTTCGTGTGACACAGTTTTCAACTTAAATTCGTCTACTGCAGGACACCTTCAAACCATATTAACTCTAGAAGGAAACTCTAGAAGGAAACCTTCAAACTCTACATAATACTACTCAAATTGGCATATAACAACACTGTACAACAAATTTGAAATTTTCTTCTGTCCTTTAAATGAAACTATGCGATTCTGTATAAACAAAAGGTGCTTGATTCATATATCAAAACCAAAATGGGCCATCACGTTCCGTTTTTGTAGGAGACCCACTTCACAGAGAAATGTAACAGAGGCTTGATTATAGAAAACACAAACACTAAAACGATTTTTTGGCAGTTTCCTCTTGTAGGCATCTGTTGGTGTGTCCCTGATAACACACCAGCAATATTCAGCTAGCATACTTCCATTCCATCGTTAAGCTCTGTCTGTGTGGTTTCATGATGTAAAAATGTCATAGATGTAGATGGTTGAAAGTCAGGATCTTGATGGGTTGGTTCGTCGGAGGTGTCTTCCTCTGATTCAATAGTATATTTATCTGGAGCTTTAGGTATAGGAAGATCTTCAGAATGAGGAACTGGTCGCATAGCGCTTCTATATGTGCTACAATATAGATACGTAAAAAGCTAAAATGTGGATTTTTTGAAAAATGGTGCGTGATAAACAAAAATTACAGATTCGTTATTTTCAGCCAAAAATATACAAGAAACACATATTTTCATCTAAAGGACATTTTTCATGTTGTACAATGTAATATACTTATATTTTTTAACCTATTATAACGCCAACTCATATTCAAATTTTTATCGTTTGAATGAATGAGCATGATTTGAGAGGTATCTTTCATAAGCATTTCTACTAAAGGATGAGAAAAAGAAAATAGCGAATAAAGAAGAAATATTCAATAATGCCTAGCCCATTTCTCCAAATCCTTTTCAGTAATTCTATTTAGTTGGTTTAAATCGTATATTACAGTTATGAAATTCGTATTTGCTTCAACAATTTAAGTAGTTAAATATATTTTCATGATGTTATAAACACAGATGCTCACCTTTCTTCATTTTTTTTTATTTTTATTTTTGTCGGAAAGCTTTTCTATTTTTGATACAAATGATTGCTGAATAAATTTCATAAAAAAGCTTTTATATAAATTATATATAAGTTATAAATTTAATATAAATCTTATATAATTCATATTTCTAGAAAGACCAGTGGAAAGTTACTGGAAAGCAATTATGAGATTGTAATGTATGTACATGTTTATGAAACGTTTTAAACACCCATTCCTTACAAATACATTTTATTTGTGTGTTTATGGGCGTTTGTGGGTTGAAAAATTCGCATTTCCTGGGTATTATAACAGATTAATGTAATCATTCTATGTAACAGATGCTAGGTGTGAATGGTAAAAGAGTATGCAAGATCATTGCAAAATTGAACAAAGCACAGTTATTTTCACTTGAGGCAGAGAAATTGCTTCCATTGACAACCGATTTAAATAATTTTTTGTACCATTATATCACTGTTATGCAATATCGCAATAGCTTACGACTACGATCTTAGCACTTCTTCCAGGAGACGAAGCTTATGGATGATATGCAATGTCTGGCCAACTCTAATAAAAGAATGTACATTTCCCCTCCAACATCACAATGCATAAATTATTTTGCTACAATTTATCTTCATTTATGGGCAAATTGTGCATTTCTAAAATATATACTCTTTTAGGCCACCTTAGCATATTGTTCAAGATACATTAAGAAAATTATTTGCCAGACGCTTAATGAACTGTTATTAACATTGTTCGAGTAGATTAGACCAAAACTTTGTAAAGCTGGAAGAAAATTTGTAGTGCAATAAATATAAAATTAGAACATTAAATGGCTTCTTATACAATATACGTAGATATACAGTATATGTAAATAAAATTTCAAACGATCGAAGATTTAATCTTGAAACAGTTCATTGTGAAACAGTTCATTGATCACTATGCCAATTTTTTTTTGTTACCAAAAGATTAATCTGATTTGAAGAATACATGATACAAAAAAAACAAAAACTCGTTTGATAATAAAACCTTTCTTGCGGTTATAACAGGTGGGCAGTTTTGATCAATGGCCTGTCTTTCAAAAAGAAGATACACTTGAGTTAATATAGTTAGAATACAATGTCCCGTTCTGCTTTGATTTTGTAGATATCTCACTTGTTCATGTTTAAATGTATTTATTTCTCTTATATCCTTTGTTGTTTCCTCTTTTACAGGCCAAGTGTTTTTGTCGACGAGCACCATTCTTCTCCTGTTGTTGGTGCTGCTAATTGCTAAGGGATACACGATCACGCGCGGACGCCTGCGACGCACCAGTAGCGTCCGCCTGTCCGTCTTTTTCTCCCTTTACTCGCTCACATACGTCGTCCTCTTCATCTACCAACAAGAGGTGAGAGCAGAATACAGAAAAGTCAAGAATAAAAACAATTTAATCTCTTCCCTTTGTCTGCTATGCCTTCAAAAACAACCTATTTCTTCGTTTCAAAAGGAAGTTTGGAAAATATTTATTTTCAATTCCTTTTCCATTTGCAGATATACAATTCCAAAGTTTATTTCATTCTAGTTAATACTTAATTTGGGCAGAGAGAAGTAACTTATGAAACATTTGAATGAACATGTGAAATAATCCATAACTTCCATTAATTTAATAATGTAAAACTAATAAATAAAATAATAATAAAAAAATATTAATGATGATGAAAAGTCACTTTTCAATCAACAATAGTCAGATTTATTATTATTTTATTATTTTATTTATTAGTTTTACATTATTAAATTAATGGAAGTTAATGATTATATCTCATGTTCATTGACGTATAACATAAAATACTTCCAAAGTGAAATAATTTATGAAACTTTCTTTATGAAAGTGTTTTATTCTTTAAGTTTCATGTTAACTAGATCTGTTGAATTGATTGTACATGAAAATTCCAAGAATATTCATGTACAATTACATCATTTTTCAATATTTTACCATTGCACTTTTAAATGATGATACCAGAGCGATTAAAGATAATGAATATAAGATGTATCAAAATCTCTTATTTTAATTTTTATTAGCTTAAATTATTATTATTTACTTGGGATACTCCTCCTCATGTTGTTACATTATTGTAAATAAATTTGAAATTATTTTGTTATCTTTAATTATATTTTAATAATGTTTCAAATAACATACGTATGTAATTAAATGGCATATTTGCATGTTAAAATTTAAAGAAAATTAATAAAAAATTCTATTAACCCTATTTTCACATGTGTGTATGCCATAATCTGCACAATAGCGCATGCATTAGCTTTATTATTTATTTTGTAACTTGTAGCTATTCCGTTTTAAATAATTTAAATATGAACACTAGCAGCGATGTGTATTTATAATATATCATGCAGTAAAATAGATGCATAAATAATTTAAATTCAATACTGAGTAATTTAATAGAGTTGTTTTTGAAGGCATATACATGTAATAGAAAATATTTTTTTTATTTATTGAATGCAGTGTGTTAATAATATAGATTGTTGGTTAGCTGTGTTCATTTATTATAACACTAGTTAAATATTATTCATTTTCATAGATAAATAAAAGTTTACAATTATGGTAAGACACTTGATACACTCTTCAGAGGGACCTCTGTTATTTTATATCCCTGCATAATGGAAGTAAAACATTAAGAGTTTTTAACTGTTAAATATACCTATTGTCTGAAAAAATATCGCAACGTGTTAATTATTCTTGTGAAAATAATTATATTTAATTCCAATGATATATTTGAAGTGTTATGTATTTATTTTTTTATTTATTTTTAATTTTCAAATTCTTTATTTATGAATTTTTTTTTTTCTTCAGAATTCAATTATTTGTTTTAAATAGTTTTTCTCCTTTCGATTAAGTTCAACATCAAGTACTTATTATATTTTTTTTTTCAAAAAAAACTTGATGCGAAATATTTCGTGTTAGACAAATCGCATAGAGCAGAGGTGAGTGTCGGTGAGTTTTCCCTAGATGGCAGCAGTTGTTAAATGGCCGACTCAATGGCTGTCTTCGGGAGGAACGCCCCCGCATCTACCGGCAGACAAAAGACCATCGATAGATCGCCACCTGAAAACAATTACAAGAAATTTCATCCAAACTCCTCACGCCAACCCATATTCTTTTTCACATGCCAGACACATTTAACGAGTATTTCCACTTCGTTTAAGTGGCGGTTTAGGAACAAAACACAACCACATCCAGCAGAAATCGTATTTCCCTCTCCTCATTCGTTGCCATCATTATTGCAGATACATAATTTGAATGAATCGAACCAATCAGGAGGCCCTGTAGCGTCCGTCAACATAAGCGGCATATATTAATTGCCGCATACTCTTTTCACTCGTTCCCATGACTTTCAACAAGTTTTTCTTCGCTGTTATCTAATTTATTTTTTAAATTAAGAAATTTTTGTATAAATTAAAGATAAAATAATAAGATTAAACAATTTATTTCTGTATATCAGAGATTTATTACGAGATAAAATACATGAAATATACATGTGATAAAATACTTACAATTTCACGTTAAGCATCTTTTAAGTGATCAGGTTGCATTTTTTTTTGTTTGTTTGTTTGAAGGTGTTTGACCCGGGTGAGGTGACGTACCTGCACGAAAGTCCAGCCGGCTACGGCCTCGTCGTCCTCCGCCTCTTCGGATGGGGCATCTTCCTCTACGCAATCGTCTTTACAATAAAACATCACCCACAAAAACGGAGTTTCTACTATCAGTATTTTTTATGTTATTCCACGTGGTGAGAAACTAACTTTAAAAAAAGAAATTTAATTTGATAAGTTTTTATATCAACTGTAATTGAAATTGGAAATTTTTCTCTATACAATAACCATGTGTTTTTTAATTTTTAATAAATTTATAACTAGTTTGCTGTCCCTCAAAAGTGGATAAGGTTTCAATTTGTTTTGTTAATATTTTTTGGAGAGTTATTGAGTTACTGGAGGAAAATTTTATTTAAAAAAAGTTTCCTTTTCATAGAATAAAAATTTCCAGACATGCTTGAAAGTTAGCACTGCTTTAAAAAAGTTTTGAGTTATTTTTTACATGTTTATTAAACTTATTATTTGATTTTAAGATGGTTAGGGCAAATTTTATATTTAATAACATTTATTGAAAGTCTAGAAATAGTTTTTTCATACTGTTTCTCTCCCTAATTTGGAAAGAGTTTGAAATTCCTTTCAGAGATGAGAGCATCCAGCAAATTCAAATGGGATTTTCTCATTTACTTTAATTTCATAAAGCAATTTTGTTTTACATTGCCAATCAATATATTAATCATAGTCTTGGCACTATATTTTTATGCAATAACCACTCAATTTAATTCGTTTAATTTTTCAATTAAAATTTTAAAAGCATGGAACTCACTAGACTTTTTAAATGTCTTATTAATAATTTAAACATTGGCAGGTTTAAATTCAATGGAATAAAGAGTCTGCCCTTTCTTAACATATTTGGAAGTTGAAAAATGAAAATTATCGCTTCTATTAGTTATAACAATTTTAAAAAATAGAAAATAACTATAATCTAGCAGCAATACTACTGGGCAACAAAATTTCAAAAAGTTCATGCGTCCGAGATGAAAATAGCCATTGTTTAATGAATTCAATGTGTCGAACACGAATATGACTAAGAAAAGGCTGGATTGACCACCATTATGTGTACTTGAATGCTGGTCCATTCTTATCCATGGCTTTTACCAACTTTTTTGCAAAGCCAAGCTTGATGTGTAAAGTAGGAATGATGATTTTGTGTCGTTCTGCCAATGGTGGGTGCTGTAATTCGTTTCTTCAAGCTTAAAAGATGCTCTCGGAGGCCAATCTTTTTTGATGTAGTGCAAATTGATTGCTCTACAGTCCCATAAACTAATAAAACAGCCGTACTTTGTATATCCCTGCTGCAAATCCATTAACAGAGACCAGTGTTGTCAACTCAATAATTTTTTTCCCACTGAAATCGAACTAAACATCCACTAGATTCTATTGTTCTAATGTGATTTTTAGTGGATTTTAGTGGATTTTTGCGCAATTTTGGTGTAACATCCACTTAGTTGGTAACACTGACAGAGACACTACCTTCAGGTCAGCACAGATCTGCCAGCCATACTTGCTGTACTTAATCCTCTCCAATAGAACCTATACAACGGTCAATGCGTCAGTATCTCTGTTATGAGAGCCAATCAACTTTTTTCATTGGGATATTTGTGTTAGCATGTTAAATTCATTCAGAATTGGGTACTTTCACCTAAGAAACAATTTCATATTGAGCTCTTCTAAAAGCAGTATAAAATTATAAGATTAGATGGGGCAAATGAATTCTATTAAACCAAGTTTATATTTTTAGGGTTCATAACTTTTAAACAAAACACTGTTATAAAGTAAAAATTGCAATTAGAAGTGCAAGAATGGCATATTCTCTTACCCACTCATTCCTAGACAATCAAATCCACACATTCCAAGATGTGCACTTGCCCCATCATGTGGGTAATGTGGTGCAGTGAAATAAACATTTGCGAAGTGGTTTTAAATTTTGTTTCCGTGATTTGTTTTTAAAAAAATCAAATAAAAGATGCCGAAATATCAATAAAGGGTCTAGAGTCATGATCAAAACTGTAAATCCACCCATTTGGGTGACTTTCGGTGAAAATCATGAACGTTTGCCAAAAGTTGTTATTGAAAATATTCAGTAACTTTATGTTATTGAAAATCTTCAGTAACTTTATGTTGATTATTTCAAAATTAATTTTAATTATTGTTCATTTGCCCTATCTCATCTTAGCTTTTAAAATTACCTTTTGCCTACAGGATATTAAATTTATTATCAAATTGGATAGAAAAGAAAACTGATACTTTTACATTTACTGTAGGTTCTTGACTGGTCCATTAGTCATCATAATAGCCAATAATCTCATCGACAAGTGGGTGAGAGAAAAAGTCATCAACGGAATCGAACTCGCTGTCTCTTTCTGTGGCCATACCATTTTCCTGGTAAAGAAATTATTGAAAATAGATCTAGAGCAGTAAAAAGGAAAGAAAAAACTTTATATAAATAAGAGTCCAATAATTAATTTTATTTAATTTATAAGGTATATTAAAACTAATAAAACAGTTCTAAAACTCTCTACCAGGTGTTAACCAGGCCTTCAGTGGCAAATAAAAATTTCCCCTTCCACATTCGAACGACACAGGTGAGTAATCGACGCGTTCATGTAAGTAAATATTTTGTTTGATACTAACATTTGTTCAGAGTTTTTGGCATTATATCACTTACATTATAAATATTTAAATTTCTTTGCCAATAATCATGTCTTTGTTCTTTGCTAATAATCAGAATTAGTTATTGATAGGGTTCCAGTAAATGTTTATTTTAGGCGATTTTTTCCAAACATATTTTTAGGATTTTGAAAATGAGACGTTGTTTCATTTTATGCTAATGTCTTCGTTTTTAAAATAGTTCTGTTTGAAACCTCAAAATTAGGAACAAAATATATTTAACAGAATATAGAAATTTGAGGAACTTTAATTTTGAGGAGTTAATTTTTTTTTTTAACTATTCCGCAGCAATTGTTTAATTTTTAAAAATTTATAATTATTTACGACATTCACGACACTAAAATTTGCAAATGAGAGTCTTAATTAATAATAATAATAATAATAATAATAATAATAATAATAATAATAATAATAATGGAACTCCTATTTTAATCCCGTCTGGGACTTCGCTTCTGAGTTTGGTCTTTCCAAAACAGTAACAAAAATAAGATTCGAACGACAAATTCTAATTTCTTCTTTTTGCAGAGCACGATAATGTCTGTAAAATAACCAAATAAAAAAAATAAACAAAAACAAAATAAACCACACAATTCCTTGACTTTATGATTGGTCAAAATCTGATTTCAGTAGCTTTTATAGAGGCATTCTCAAAATTTTTGCGTTTCCTTGAAAGGGATTTAAATTCGTCGGAATGCACAAATATGAAAGAGTATCACAGAGTTTCTTTACAATTTAAAAAGTTCTTAAAATACAGATTAAGAGATGGTGATATAATAAAGAAACACTATTATAGATTTTTTCAATATAATTTAGTAAAATCCTACATGTGTATATCATTTGTTGCACGTAGAAAATGTAGGAGTGATATTTGATGAAAAGGGTGACAATATATTGAAGCTCTATAGAGCTGATGAAGTCTTCTGAAATTTTCCCCACATCTAGTCTTGAAATTTCTCTGAACCTGTGCATCTTATAATTTCGTTTTAATAAAGCAAGGCACACAATGCCTTTTCAAGAGGGATAGCCATTTCTAATTTTCTGATTATATAAATATCTGAAATAAACAAAAAAGATATGTCAATTAATGTGAAATGTTCTCTTCATCACCTAACAAATTACACATTAATACAATAATACAAAGAAAAACCCTTTAATCGCAATATACAGGGTGAATACAAAAGTCTGAACCTCCCTTTTATTTTTTGAACCGAAGCAGATATGTCAATTTTGATGAATCCAATGAATAGGAAGTTGTGGGTGGCCTATCCCATGGTGCACTTTTCATCATCCCAAATATGCAAATTAGGACACATTCAAAATTTATCTCAAAAACCGTAAGGGATAGAGAAAAAAACCCAACTGCAAACTTGTTCAGCATAAAAAAACAAACAAAACAACAACAACAACAAAAAAAAAATCGGACCGACCAATCACCCACAATCACCTGGTGAACTGTTCGTAGCTTACAAACAGTCACACTGCACAAGAAAAAGTGAATGTTGATATTTCCACCATGTAAAGCATGAGATGGATGGCGTTCGTTAGGGTATCTGTCTCGATACAACCTAACTGCAGCATGTAGGTTTCTCCTTGCCTCTCCGAAGCAGAAGATCATGTTGACCATTCCCTGAACAGTGTAGCTTGCCATCCTGGAATTCTTCTGTCTTCTGTGTGCTGAAACATGCCTTTTATTTGCTTTTCCGCATGAAAGTGAATGTGAGTATGGTAATTTATGTTAATTTTTTGATTTGCATGCTTTACATGGTGGAAACATCAACATTCAGTTTTCCTTGTGCAGTGTGACTGTTTGTCCGATTTGGTTGGTCCGATTTGGATGATTTTTTTTTGTTTTGTTTGTTTTTTTATGCTGAACAAGTTTGCAATTGGGTTTTTTTCTCTATCACTTACGGTTTTTGAGATAAATTTTGAATGTGTCCTAATTTGCATATTGGGATGATGAAAAGTGTACTATGGGATAGGCCACCCACAACTTCCTATTCATTAGATTCATCAAAATTGACATATCTGCTTCGGTTCAAAAAATAAAAGGGGGGGGTTCAGACTTGTATTCACCCTGTAGAAATAAAACATTACAAAATTGCAAAAAATTAAATACCTGAACACGGATTTTGGTAGCAAAAGCTACCATCATTCAGTAGGTGAATGAGTGAGATAAGAAAAAGCAACAATCATTTTTCTTTTAATAAAATTACACTTTGTTATTTCTTAATATGAATATTTAGCAAATTGTTTAAAAGTGAAAATATATTACACTGTATGTACACTCTATACTTCCCATTGAGCGATGAGGCAATTTACATCGCATAACCTTTAAAATTTAATGTTATTAAACAAAGCATTTTTGTGAACGATGATCGTGGTCCAGAACCTTGCTGTATTCCTTTTCGCACCAAAAGCTTTATGGATTTGTAAGCCCTTTTTTGGATCAGCTAAAACAGGGCTCATTGCATAGTGCAACGATGATAATATCTCATGCCTCCTTACATGCTTTCCCAAGCAAGGGTGTTATGCGAGGTCGTCTGAGTCGATTAAGATAACCAAAGGCGCTGTGCTATGTTCATCGGTGTCATATACGGCAACTTCTGTGGAATGTCTCCGAAGTCTATCGCGAAAACACCAGTTTCTTCTGCTCTGTTGGACAGTGTTGATTTGGCGGTTGGTTTTGCGGTCAGGGCGTGGAAGCAACCTTTGAATATTGGCATTTTGTATATCAACCCAATCCCAAATATTCATTAAGAAATCAACTCCTAGTTGCCTACGATACCCCGACAGCTTCTGCATTCTTTCTTTGGGGATCTGCATTCTCGGTTCCGTGTGTGTTCTTTGGAGTTGCGTGTTTCCTTTGAGATATGCATTCGCGGTTTCGTGTGTGTCCTTTGGAGTTGCGCGTTTCCTTTGAGAGGTTCCAGTTGATATTCTGCCTTTCTGTCGTAAGTTCGAATCATTTTTCAGTATATTATAGGCATCTGCTTTAGTAATTACAAATTTCGTGATCTGCACGGCTCAATTATTCTGTTCATCCTCCCTAAAATAATCCACGTGTGGCGGCATCGCGCAAGAATATACAAATTCGAAGAAGTGGATACAAAGTACTAGCAAAGAACTATTCTTGACAGAAATGCGAAGATGGGACTTCTCACAATATTTATATGGCGCTTTGAAAAATCGCTCAAATAGATACGAATCAGCCTTTGTATTTGCAAGTCCGTGTTTTACCACGATGCCTTTTAATCTCAGAGGAATATTCAAAAGAAAAATAATCTTCTAATCCAGAAAAGTATTCGAATTAAAAAGAATTTTAATTAGATTGCCTGATGTTCAAATATTCTACTTTTAATATTAATGTTATTTTCAGAAACTTTTCACACAAAATGTTTTGTGTTATTCCGTTTCATTTCCAGGAGTAATTTTGATATCTTTAAATTACTTTATAAATATGAAGAACTAGGTCGAAAATTTAAACATATTCTTGCTCTGTTTTATCTGTCAATATTCTATTAAATAAGGACATCGATAGTTTATTTGCATTTATTCAACGTGCTTTTTTTTTCTTCTTCTTTTTTTTACTTTATAAAAAAAATCCAGTCGTTTATTAAGATTGTTTCTAATTAATGTAAAATATCTTCACTTATGTTTACTTTTAATGATTGTCAAGCTCATTGCTTCATCTTTTTAGATTCATGCCATGGAAATGACTCCGAATGAGACGCTGGGCGAGTGTTCTCTGGACAATTTTAGCCGCCACCCATATGAAGTGCCAAAGGACACCATAAACAACAACATTGTCTCCTCACTCACCCTCATTGAATCTATCTGTGCTCAGGTGAGTCTCTTATCATCAAATACCAGTTTTCATTTGTTCTAACCATTATTATTTTCTAATACTCAAGTTAGACTTCTTGTTATCAAGTCATACCAGCTTTCCCGTACGTTACCCTCCACTCCATACGTTACTCGAAATGGATTAGGGCGTAGAAATTTGATCGATCTTGATTAAATTAATAAAGTCGAACTTTTCTTACGAAAACAAATATTTACATTCTATTATTCCCCCGCCCCCCGTTATCTTTATTTAAACATATAGAGGCGTTTTTTGTTTGATATCATGTCTGCTGGTTGTCTGAGCAGAAGCCTGAAGTGTCAACGATATCCTTATACAAATATCCTTATTTCGTAATGTAATGACAGGCGAAGCTAATAGAGCAAGAGTTTATTAATAAAGTATATTTTCGATTCGTTCTTTCATTTTCTGAAGATACCAAATTATATCTAGAAATAAACCAATAAACCTGAAATAAGATATCAAATACCTGAAACAGCGATCTGAAATATTTCTAGAATTAAAATAAAAAATAAAAAACTTGACACCAGCGGTCCGATTGGGATTATGTTCCTTTTTAAATTTCATGTATTTTAACATCAAAAACAACACAATAGCGAGTAATCCTCAATGTTAAAGAAGAAAATCTCAGATTTGGAAAATAAATCTTTTTATATATTTGGAAATCGATTATGTTAAATAAAATTAACACTCGACAATTTCCGAGTTTTTATACAAGGTCTCTCCGCTAAGACTTGATACGTCAACACTCATTCAGAATAAATCATTAGTCGAATACTAGCATACAAAACCGATATAACGAGATCTCCAAAACGTAATGTTGTAGCTAAATCTAATCTATCTGTCATTATGAGCACAGAAATGATTTTCCTTAATACTTTCTTGTATCTTCAAATGTCCAATATAGATAGAGTACTTTAAAATGTGCAGTTAAAAAAATCTGGTGAAATCTTAAAATGAAGATTGAACATTAAAACTATTATTAATAAGAACACGTCTATTTAAAAAGAATTATTATAGTCAAATAATATTTTTGGTTGTTCAATTATGTGAACCATTTTTATCGAACAAATCTAAGATTAATCTAATATTTTTAGAGTTGCTTAATAATGGTAAATATTAGCATATTTGAGGAATGATTGATTCTAAGCGTATTCATCTTAATATATTGTGCAGTTTAACGATAGTTTTTAAGATTAGATAAATAAATCTATGACATTATTGAGAAGCAAGATTTTCCTTATATATTCATAAATTAAAAATTGGATTAATATTTCTATTAACTTTTAACAATATGCATAAACTTGGTTGGTTAATTTAATACTGCATTCTTAAAGTCAATGCAATTTAGAACTTAAACTTTGTTTTCTTTAACAATCAACACGAACCTATGAAAAACTGAGAATAATGTAAAAACAATGAAAGGAGTGAGTTATTAATATGATGCTCTTGAAAAACTAAGTGGAAAAGGCACGAACAAAACCTGTTTATTAAGAAAGCAAAAAATGGAAACAAAATTCTAAGAACAAAAATATTAAATATTATTTTGAAATGATAAGATTAAAAGATGAAGTGGTTGCACCTGTTTTCCTTATTACAACTACATTTTTTTATTTTGTATAAGCATACAAGAAGAATAAAAATATGAGCACTGAGAAATGGAGAAGTCCAGTTTCAAAAGGATTTCGCAGGTGCAAATTCACAGAAATAGCCTATTGCACACCTGATAATCATGCAATAATGTTCTTTCTTTAATAAGTGTGTGCTGTTATCTCACTGGTTTTAGATATGAAATGAGTTATTTTCAGGACAAATGGGAATTGCAGGTCCCAAATATATTACTTTCTGTAGTAGGGCCCCTCAAAATCCTAGGTATGTGCTAACTGGTCCTACAGCCCCTCTCCATCCCCTTCTGCTATAAGCTACCTGTATACATATACATATATAACATTGGTCTAATTAAAACAAGACCAAAAGATTTTTTTAACGTATAGCACGAAAAATGATAAAATGTGAATGTATAGTAACCAAAACAAAACGGTAAGCAATGAATTTGACAGGAAAATATTAAGAAAGATGACATGAATCCTTAGATTATGGCATATAATTTAAATTGCTTTTGTCTATGCAAATTAAGCATTGGGCACATGTTATATATTTTCTTATATATATTCTTGTTCATAACAGGACATATCTGTACACAAAGGAAGAACCCCGGCGGAGATTAGTACGCAAAGAACACAAATTGTCAACCCAATTGGAATCCTTCACTTCGATCAGGAACCCATCCCAACGCCTTCAGCACCTCCGTACTCGCCTCTCAATTTCGCTAATTCGAAACCACTAAATTTATGATGTAACCATGAACACTACTTCTTTAATCATGATTCATATTCTATCATCTTATTGATATAGATTTTTGAAGTTGTTATTTAAAATTTTTTAGATAATGAATCATTGTTTGAATATAGCCGTTTGTATGTTTTCAATATAATTTGACAAAAAAAAAGCAATGCGAGTAATATGTTGAGAATGAAGCAGTTATGTGCACTGAATTTTTTTTTTTTTAAATAATAAAGCTAAAATATATTTACTACAATTACTAGGCCACCAAAGGCGTGATAAGTCTTCTATGTTACAAAAAGAGAATTTAATTTTTTAATATTTTTAAGAATATCTTTAGAGCCAAAGATATTTTAATTAAAAGTAGTTCACACTGAACACGGTTTCATGTTTCAATTATTGCAATTTATGGTTGCAAAATTTTGTTTCTAAATATTTGTTATAATTTTTAAGATAATAAGTTGCACAGCTTTTTCCATATCACCATAGTAGTTTTTAGAGTGACTGTTTTATGTGCAGATGTTTTATTTGTATATAATGTATAAATAAAGTATATTACGATTTGTTTGGTATTGTATACAATATATTCAACAAAAAAGAAAACTTTTTGAGCGTGAATCAAATTCAATGGTAGTGAGGTAGAGATTTTCCCCAGCGTCCCAGTACAAAGTAATATTCTATTTTTTATAAGATTTGCATATTTTCTTAAATAATAGAGATGAAGGGACTTCAATATTATCAAATAAATTTTCCACAAATGTTCTGTAGTTGCTTACACAAATACCTTCATGAAAACCATTAAAGACGCTGAATTATATAAGTGGTTTTCTATTATATTTTTACTTTTTTAATTTCTTTTTTATTTTAATTTTCCTCTCACTCAATTTCACTGCCATTTAGAGCTCTTTCAAAAAATGCAACGGGTTAAATTGTTAGCGTCCCACTTGGTCTGTTTGTAAAGTGTTGTTAAAGCATTAGCTGTTTTAATATCTTCCCACCAAAAACTTTTTTGCATTAATAACTAAATCTCATGAAAATTTGACGATATATAACTTGTAAGAATTCAAAATGATAAAAAATATGTATTTTATTTTTTTTATTTATCTAAATATTTTGTACAAAAGAAGGCTTTACCCTCTATTTCAGTTAATTGAATTTGATTCAGAAAAATGTACAAGTTATTTTATGTTATTCAATAAAAATTTTCATTTTTTTTGTTTTGTTTGAAATGTTACATTCAACCCTGATAAAATAAAGAAATGTAAAATAATATGATTGCTATTTGTGTGTGTGGGTTTTTTTTTATTTTTTTAATTTTAAAATTTTACTCTCTTGAGTGAAGTTTCTTAAGAATATAATCGTATTTCTGGTTGAAATGAATATTTATATTTGTTTATATTTAGTACAAATGTGCTCCTGAATGGACAAAAAATATTATAAAATAGGACTCCACAACTTATTTGTAACTAAGTTGTCATTACATTAGAATTAAATAAATGAACTATATGGCATCTGTGATTTGAACAATTATAACTGTTACACTCAAAATATTACATCTAAAATTCAGCGGGACAGAATTCCGTGCCGCAATTATATTATATGGAAATACAATTATAGAATGAATATGATACAAATGTTACTGTCAAGGTACAGGTTGATCGTAAATTCTCTTTACGCAAAAAATTTTGAATAATTCAGAATTTACATACATAATTTTGTGTATGTTCTCTATCTTTTGGATGTTTGGGACATAGATATTTGTGTCCTTTACTAACAACCCTATAATTGGCTTCTGCCTGTTCGGAGGAGGGGGAAGCCCTGGAATGTAAAGAAATAAATGATAAATATGAAATATATGCTTAGCAGATGAGTTTATCGTAAATATTCAAAACATTTTCCTTCAACCTCTTTGGGCAGCTACACTCTTCCTCTGTCCGTTCTAGTAAAATAATTTTATGATCAACCTGTAACAATTTTCTTCTGTAAATTTCAGAAAAAATAGAGAGAAAATAAATCTAAGTAAAAAAAGATTACTTGAAAATTTAATTTGTATTATATTTAATTGATTACTTCCAATACATCTTTATGAATTCATCCTATTATAATAAATGAAAGAATATAATTTTAATAAATACAACCGAATATAAGATACATATATATTCTTTATCCCAGCTGTAATTAAGTCACTATTTTTGAAGTGTAATTTATTGGCATGTATTTTGAAAAAAGATTTTATACTAAACAATAGGTAAGTAAAAAATGCAAGATTCAAAATATTCTCACCATTTCAACAATAAAATTAAAACACATATATCTTTATTAAAATAAATTAATGATATGGCATAAATGTGAAATAATACGTTTACTGACCAAAAAGAAAGTAACTGATCCAAGAAAAAAAATTGAAACGAATATCAAATAACTCTAAAAGAGTTAATCAAGCCAGAACAAGTCTAGGTTCGATTATTAAAAAATAGCTTTTACAAATTGCTTATATATTTATATTCATAATAGCTAATTTAA
The DNA here is from genome assembly GCA_023313115.1 of Rhysida immarginata. Taxonomy (NCBI): domain Eukaryota; kingdom Metazoa; phylum Arthropoda; class Chilopoda; order Scolopendromorpha; family Scolopendridae; genus Rhysida; species Rhysida immarginata. Next base: position 1,746,552 of record JAHWFO010008480.1, read on the forward strand.
ATATGCATATATCTCCGATCTATTGATATATACAATTGTAGATCGGAGGTACTATTAATGTGCGCTGTGTAGGAAGGAATAGTGAATCCATGATGCCCCCTATAAATGTGTAGAAATTTCTATTTTGCCTTTTAAATATTCGATTATTATGACGAAGAGGGGTGATAATGCGATAATTCGTTAATCGTTACGTAATTTGTATATTTTTAAAAGCCACGTATTTAAACGAGAACCAGGAAATCTTATAAGATATTACATTGGAACAAAAAAAAACCCTTGAAATTTAATCTCAAATATTCCTCTTCATTATAAAAGAATTTCTTAAGTATTCATAATCAAATTTTGTTTTTCTTGCATTCATAATTATTTATTTTTTTAAAATTATGACTTATTTTGAATAACTGATTGTAAGGATCTTTTTCCCAATAATTATAATACGAATTGATGTGTTATCCTAACAGGCGTTTCCCCCTTAATAATACATCTATAATATTAATACATCCTACATCTGTATATTGCAGACGTATCTATAGACATAATCCAAGAACAGTGCGACTTCTTTAATGATAACAGTTAAAATATCTTTACATGGAGTACGCGGATTTACCTAAATAGGGAAGACAAACTATTACAATAGGTAAATATAACGAATCAGAGAATAAATTTTAAGGATTTGTTATGATCAAATCTTTTTGCAAATTTATAATTCACCGATATTAAGCGAATCTTATTAAATTATTTTTTATATTTTTGAAAGAACAATTACAAATTTAATTTGCTTAAAAAAAAAAGAAAAAATCAATACATAATCATTCTTAATTAAATTTAATATTAAAATTGTTATCTAGAAGCAAAGCAAAAAAGTTACGAATTAGCATATTAGCAGAAAAGTCATGCAATTAGCATATTAAATATTAAGAGTTACGATTGGTATTAAAATTTCATAGTGGACGAGTTAAAATTCATATAAATTAGAAAATTTAGAATCAAAACTTGCATAATGGAGAGACTATAGCGGCTTAATTAATTATCATATTTTTCAAGTGAAATTGTTGATATCCTTAGTTTTAAATAAGCAACTCCCTTATAATTTGGGCTTAAATTAGGTATATTTATATATCATACGAATTTCAAGTCAAACATTTTACGTGATATATTATTGCATCATTATATAAAGAGGTATAAGATATTAATTTCTCTCATAGTTCAATGATTGGTACATTGTTAAAGAAGAACGATCAGGATAGGCATTTGTACATTTACTATAATAAAGACTGTTGTTGTCTCTTAAGAAGCCATTAATGATTAAATAAATATTTTAAAATCTAATTACAGGAATCTAGGTTTAAAATATAAAGAAGAAACTAATTACAACGAATAACATTACTAATTCATCTACTGATTAGTTGTTAAAAATATGAATAGAAATTTCATTTCCAATTCCTTCTCTCTGTATTTCTCTCTCACTCTCTGTATATATATATATTCAGAACGACATTATATATTCAGTATCTGATATTATATTCAGTTGAATACATTTGATGAGCGAGTATACAGTGTATGAACGAGTTGACATATACACTATAAGGAAAGGTGTTTTATCTAATAAAGGAATCATAATATTTTAAAGGCACACAGACGGAGAGGTCGGCTTTAAAATGGAAGGAGGCAGACAACCGACAATGACGACGACAGAGCTTCCAACACTTTTTGCTTCAATTGCGCTGTCGCAGACCCTAAGTGCCCTTTTCCTCTCTTTCTCTCTCGCCAAAATTGTTTGAGCCCTTTGAAACATTATATACAATTTAAATTCGCATCTTCCATAGCTACAGTATTGTTTATTTCAGAGTTAACTTTTAGACTGTATACACAGAACTAAAATTGCCATGATTATAAGAAGGTCAAATATACTGTAGATATTTGAATACTTTAAATGCTCTTCATAACCGAGCAATAAAGAGACGATATTAAAAATTAAAATTTAAAATGTTTAAAGTGTTATATTAAATAACTCTATCAATCTTTCTGTACTGAATTACCAAAAATGAAAGTCACTTGTTTATGGACCTACACTCATTTGGATTTGATTGTATATTACATTATTTCATTATTAGCATGAATTTTAGTTAGTTTTTTAATTGCATTTGTATCCGTAAATAGAATTTAAAATGATTTTTTAATATTAATTTTGATTATTAGAAGCTATGGAAAATTTTTTTTTAACCATTTGTCATCGCCACTGCGAATGAATAAAAAAACTAATTATATCAATAAATATCACATAGTAAAACAGCATGTGAATAAAATTAATCAAAGGATGGTATGAAAATAAAAACTTATGTACATAAAACACAGCGATTACAATCAAAAAGTATTCAAAATTATTATTTTAAATTACAAAACCTATAATCTACTGGCCTAATGTGATATAACAATTTGAATAATGAATATTAATATTCAAATTGTTAGGTCACATTAGATCAGTAAATTGTAATTCAAAATAATAATAGTATTTGAATATTTTTGATTATAATCGCTGTGTTTTAAATACATAAAGTTTCTATTTTCATACCATAAATTTGACTAATTATATCAACAATATAAGAGGGAACATCTGGTAATAAATAACAAACGTAATCAATCCCAGCCTAATAAAGAATTACTAAACTATACAATCAAATATATGATCTTAAGTTTGGGTTAGTATATCGTAAAAATATAGATTTAGAGTTTCAGAAATATACATTGTCTTATTTTCCAATATTGGAGATACTATATAGCCAAACAATTTTTATAAATAAATTTAAAGAAAACTTTGGAAATCTATAAATTTTTGGATATCATCTTCATTGCAAACAATTCTGGTATTTTCCTTTCTTAAATTTATATTTTTAATTATTATAAAATTGTTTTTAACTCTGTATATGGAGAGTCAGCAATTGTTTTATACGAAATTTCTCTATTACGTTTCTAATTATTTTTAAATGTTGTATAGAGCATTTTCCCATTATTTCTTGTTCGTGAAATTGTGGACTCACTGATACTCTTTAAAATTCTTAATTTCATTGATAGCTCTTAATAATATCTCTTGAATTCAGACAACTGAATTGAATATAAAGGTGTATGTTTATATTTGGAAAGCTTTCCAAAAGGGGGAAAACGCATCTTTAGAAGTTTCATAGTTTAACTTCTAAATGAATCAAAGAGAAGAAGTTTTTTTAATGAATATTTTTACTTCAATAAATTTAAACTGAGTATGAATATATATTTAAAATGCATTTCGTAACAAACACGTCGTTATTCTAATTACATTAAATATTTTCTCACTTTATACTTGAAGAGAAATACTGTTAAGACCTTTATAGAACGAAATTATTTTAAATATGCTAGCTACAGCATAGACAATAGCCATGCGATTCTTTTAATTTACAAGGGAAGAAGACTATTAGAAATTATGTTCTTTTTAAAGGTAAGAAAAATATATCAATTTGAGGAGACATCGAAGAAAGACAGAAATTAATTAATATATTAGAAATTATTATATAAACGTCAGTGATAACGAATTACAAGTAAGGGATTCGTAGGTCTAATTTTTTTGAAAATATCTCATTATAATCTTAATCTAATTAAGAATATTATCCTAAATTAGTCAGTTATAAAAGCTGAAGCTAAGTTTTCTTAATATCTTTATGAATCTATAAAATACAAAATCTAAATTTACAATTTGTAGTCAGTGCATATTACTAATCAGAAAAAAAAATCCCCCGACATAAGCAGGTTATTTTTTACGTGTCATATAACCCGATTCATTTAGAAAGGGCTTTAAATTTTACACACATCTTAATTTAAAATTCTTGAGTTATCATTCTTAATTAAACATAAAACTAACCTGAGGAATCCTTCGAAATGAACAGGTGTTTTTAGTACGTGAAGAGCACACTTGATTACATTGTTCTCTCAAAAAGTTCCTTCTACAATGCAAACATTTAATTAAATATTTTTTAATATAATCCAAATTAAATTAATGAAAATTCCCTAAGTTAAACCTCGAAATATGATTTAAATAGAAGCTATAAACGGGCTTTAAATAATTTGATTTTTTTCCAATTTCGTTTGATAAATGCCTAAACGAAAGTCATCAAATAACGATATTTAATAAAGAGGAATTTCTATTGAAACAATAAGATAAACAATACAAGTAAATTATCTCTAAAAATAGAACTTTAGATGAAAAATGTTTTAATAACAATTTTTGGCTATATGTTACACACAATTTGGTTTTTGTATGAAAAAATGTTCTTTTCATTGACTTAAAAATTCATAATTTGAAACAGTTTAGATTGTTTGCATGTTGTAATGAAATATTTGAACATTTTCACTTCAGACACGCTTTTATCATTTTTATGAAATTAATTTATATTTAAAAGAAATTGCTTGTAATTCCTTCTGTTGTGAAAGTGATAAAAATTTCTGAGACGAGATTTATTCATGGTTTTTAAATGGCTTTTTCATTTCAATTAATTGCTAGTCTTTCTTTTTAGCTAGAACTAAAAACTTCGTTTTCTTTATAGAACAATGAAAACATGCTCATATATTATTCATCCTATTTCAAGATGGATAAACGAAAAAGTATATTCTCTTAAAAATTAATAATAAGATAACATTAAGAAATGTTTTAGAGTCGTGACAATCACACTTCAAGTATCATCAATCACAGTGGCCTTGTACTATCAATCTGCTTCCACGTGTATCTCATATTGATAATTTACCAATGAAATAAATACTATATAAAAATTGTGTCTAGAGTGTTATTCTTGATCTTCAGTTTAGAGAAAAGGAATGAGAATATAGAAAAAATAAAAAAATAAAAAGGAGGAGGAGGAGGGGACTTCCCTAGAGTAGTCACGTATATCTTTTCCATTTATCTACCCATCATTCTCGTCATTAACCATCATCATCATCATTACTGGTCTACAGGGTTCGAGTCCCCGTGTCGCAATGCGTCGAAATTCCAGTCGTTATTTTAAATCGAAATAGAACGCACCTCTTCGGTTGTTAATAGGGAAAAAAATAAAAAAAATTTGAAAACTGCCATTTCATGTCTTAATATTTTCGAAGCTGTTGATAGCTTTTAAAAAATTAATTTTCGCGTGTCTTGCTTGTTGAATCCAGAGGTTTCCTTCTTCCCAACGGAGTCAAGATAACAATTTTTGAGTTAAAAGTTGGTGTTCATATTTATATATCCTGGTTCCTCCCAAATTAGGTCTTCCTTTTAAATTAAACAGTAGCATTTTAATAAAAATAATAATCTTTATTAGTAGGCTCAATATTTAAAATTCTTCAATAAAAAATCCCGTAATACATTATAAAAATGAATATAATGTGTTTATATTGTACAATATGTGTTACCGTGTAAACAGCAATCTTCTCAAAGATTATGCAGTCCTTGTTACCTTATAAAACATAAAGAAAAGATTATGTCAATTACAATTACAATGACTTAAGCAATTTCTTAATGAACTGTTTTTCTTTTATATTGTTCTATTCTTGCAACCTTTTTATACCACTCCTATTTTCAGTGGAAAGTATAATTAAACAATTAATAACAGCCTCAAAAAGTCTCATGTAAAAGGGCCCTTTGAAAAGGTGAAACAGTCGAAAAGATAGAAACTAAGATCGTTACAGTTTATATGTTATAAATCATCATTTAGAAATTCATCATTTCTAAAACGTGATTGTATATGAATAAAGTATATTATTATTCACATAATATGTATTAAGTTCTCTTTTTAGAAATACTGTTATAACCTTATTCTCCTTCAACTATTCTCTTAAATTAAACCGCTTCATGAAATTCTCTCGTCATTTCACCTAGAAACTTCCTTTAATTTAAATATACAGGAGTTACTTAATTATAATTTAAATTGAATAGACTCTCCTTTAAAACGTTATCGCTTTCATCGTCCCTTAACGCATACAGAAATTTATATGAAAATAAATCAAAACCTATGATTAATTAAAAGAAACCGGTTTGAAATTTATAGCAAGAGTTGTTTCTAATATGTATACGTATTCAAAAAGTGTAAAGGCGCTAATCGATTCGCTTAATTTTTAATCTTAAGTATTTATTTAAAAAACATTAGCTATAAATTTTTAGGATTGGAAAGTCTTTTTTTAAAAAAAATCAGCTAGTTAACTTACTTTCAGATAAGAAAACATTTATTAATCATCTTAAATTTTATGTAGTCTATATAAAGAGAGAATGACGTCTTATAAATATTCTTACTTAACTTATTAAAGTTTATTTCTTGGTTTCATATTTAAGTATAATTGTAACCGATGAGCACCTAAGACTCAGATGAAATATTGCATTTAGAGGAATAAACAAGGAGTTAGATCAGAATAAACTGAAATACGAATTACGGAAGCTTACTTTTCTGTTTTTATGTTAACTCCTTAATTTCTTTTTTCAATGTAATTGGTTAAATGTAGTGCTTAGAGAGATTTTACCATTTAAAGGATTCATCTTTAATTAAGATGCGAATCTACTTTAAAGTTTGTTTTTTGAATTTTTATTGCATAATGCAATAGCATTAACTATAGGAATTTTAAATAAATTAACGAATATTCTACAAAAGATTGAGAGAGAAGAACATACCCGTTGTTCCAAGAACATGTAAATAAATATTAAGTGTAAATTTTAGATTATTTGCAGTCCATATATTCACAAACATAATCACTATAAATAAATTCTAAAGAATTGTATTTGAATTGTATTTAATGCCTGTTTTAATTCCAGATCAAATATATATATTCAAATATATAATCAAATATATGCTAAACTGTCAGAGGAAGAATTTTGAAATATTTTACATGAAATTTTCCTTCTTTCTCAATTTACTTGGACACCTTTTTAAATAGAAACTGTAATCATTTCAATTACTAAACACATTATCTTTTATTTCGGTTTAGCGCTCTTCAAATATGTACGAAAGTTGAAAAAATTATGAAGGGAACGAGAGCATTTTAAAAAGTATCCAATTCAGATTTCGTTAAGAAAATTGCTGATTACAATTTTCAAAAAGAAGTTTTAAAAAATTTACAAATATTTAAAATAGTTTTCATAGGTTAACTTACATTCTCTTGTAGAGATAATTTAACTCGTAAGCTACTTTTCTAATAAAATGACTCGCCTCTGTTTAGATACTTCCCATTAATTATCGTAATTTATTAACAGATTTTTAGAGTGCTTAATGTTCATTTTGTAATAGTTGAAACTTAGACGGCAATAAATTTTATTGAAGGTACTCAATGCTTCTTTTTGTTATTAAATTAAAGAAAAAGTCGAGCATTTCAATCCAACTATTTATGAAAGAGTTTTTAAGTGAATCTGCTGCTGCTCATCAATATAATTTTATTTACCATGTACTTAATTTTATATCTTGTTATTTAAGAATTTTTCTTAACTATTCGAGATTTTAATCCTGTCTAGGAAGTAAATTGCGAATATACGAGGACAATTATGTTTGAATATCTATGAAAAATTAATCAAATATTTCATCAAAGCTATGCGATAATAATATTTTACAATTTATAAACATATAAATTTTAATATCATGCTATTATTCAATTAGTCAATTCGTGTGTGAGGTTTCAACTTTTTAGTTGACTTTTCTGTCACGTAAAGAATATCTATTTAAGAAAGATTACTGCAAAGTGTTTGTTTACATTAATTATTAAAATACCATTAGTTCATTATTTCATACATAATCCTTAAGATTATAAAATTTTCCTTTCTCCGAGTGGAAATACTAGGAAATTTAAAAGTAATGAGTTTTCGTTCAACATTTCTATTTTAAAAGAATACACTTGATATATAAGTTCTTATTATTTGAATGTAGTTTGGATATAGCTTTGACACGAATTAAAAGAGTTGCATTAAGGAATTTTTATATTATAATTATTATTCAACTTATAAGTTCATATGCTTGATTCTAACTGACACAATATTAATGAAAATAACTTTTCAAACGATAAACTAAGATAACACTAAAAGGAGCTTTTCTGTCGTGTGTTGAAGGCAATTAAAAAAATAATATTCTATTAACCGACGTAATTGCCATCTTGAAAGTACCTTTAACCACAGCAAATAACACAAACTGAATTAGAAGTAGACGATTTTATATTTAGCATGACGTTAGAATAATAATTTTACTTATTTATATTTAAATTCAGTCCATTCATATTCACACTGTATATTTACAATGAATAGATTTAGTAGAACGAGAATGTAAACAAATTAGACAAATGCAAAAATAAAGTAAAAATTTTAAACCGCTATTTTATAAATTGCTGAAAAAAATAAGGAACTGTGGCATGGAATTTTACTGTTCATGAATTACCTCTTTTGTGGCAAGAGGTTTTTTTTTCCCCTTCATGTACAGGCATTTTAAAATTGCGTTTATTTCGCTTCGAATAAATTCAATTTTCTTTACGCAACTTAAGAATGTATTAAAAATTTCTAGCTGATAGAAATAGTTTCTATTTAATTACTGATAAAATAGTTTCTAACGAGTTGAACTTTTCTAGAATCCACCTTCTCTAATAATGAAAAGATTGTTTTGAATTTTTGTGAGGAAATAAAAAGGCAAATATACTTTTATTTTATTTTATTTTATTTTATTTTATTTTATTTTATTTTTTTACAATCTTCTGTATATACAAAAAATTGCAATTGGATTTTATAGAAGTTTAACAGCTGTTCGCATTGTTATCGGAACATATTTTATAAACATGTATGTGTTTTATTCTAGCTAACGGGATACAATAACAATTAAAGCTAGACAAGTAAAAAATCTAAAGAAGTGAAGAATATCAGTTCGCGTAGTGTACTGAAAGGAATAAGTAACCAATTCAAAAGAATAATGTGTTTTACAGTGTTTATATCTTAAGAGAATTTCTTCTTCAGCTTAGGCTTTATTTACTTTAAGAAAGATGTAATTTATAATTAAGTTAGTTTTCTTCTCCGAATTTAAAAATTAGTTAAGTATAAAAATTGAGAATTATTCGTGATTAATTTTTATTTATTCCTATCATTAAAAAATATAATGAAGCGATGATTTCGGTATAAAAAAACGTGTTGAAAGTAAAATGAACTCAAAAATTTCACAGACTTTTAAAAATAGAAACAGACTGCAATTGAAAGCGCTAAAATTAACGAGAGAAGGAAACATAACTTAACTGTTGTTGGGGTTTTAAAAAAGTAAAAAAAAGGAGAAAAAAAAGTGGGGAAATGAAAAGTTTATTTACTTGATAATGAGAAGATGAAGGAGGAAATAGCATGAAGCAGAAAATTTTCCTTTTCAAAACATTTTAATTTTAATTTTTTCTTCTTATTGTTCGTGCTCTAAATTAATTTCAGCAGTAAATCACAGAAGTACAGGATTTATTTTGACTCTTTACATTATTTAGAAACAAAATAAAAGCCACGTTTTGTTATTCTAGAAAAAAAGTTGAATTAAGGGAACAAAAGTTGAATTCTGTTCAATCGGTCGGTTCAAATGTTTTACTGAAACGACAGAGACAGATTTCGTTTTATATGTGAATAATTAAAAAAAAAGCCAAATTTTAATTTAAGGTAAAATAAGTCATCTTCAGTGCAATCTTTTTATACGATATGAAATAAAGCTTTCTAAAGGGGAGATCACAAAAACAGAAAAATGCAAATAAAAAAGATCAAATTTCAATTTTATATTAAATGAGTAATACTTAAAATAACTCTATATATTACTTTCCAATAGGTGTCACTCTCAAAAAAACGTCTTTCGGAGGTATTTTAAAACTGATTTTAAATTTTAAAAAAGTATTCAAGTAAGAGATTTCAGATTTTAAGTGCTATAGTAAAATCTTCTGAAACTGATACACCGGATGTTGAAATTTATTCTATGGCAGAAAACCAAGGAAAGGAAGTCACAATTTTCATGCTTCAAACTCGAGGGCAAAGATTTATTTTAAAGAGGAAACAAAAGAAAAAGAAACTTACTATGTTGTTTTACTTAAATAACCTATGTTCATTTTATTTATAACTTTTATGAAAGGAGAAGCGAAACCAAAATTGTAAAGAAGTTAAATAACGTATAATAAAAAAGGCAAGAAATACTGTATAATAAAATGAAGGATTGAAAAAGGAAGAATTTAAAGGAACTCAGAGAAGAACAACGGCATAAGAACAGAAAAAAAGACGCAGGCTGAAAAATGACTTGAGAAATTCAGACTATAAATTAAGAAAATTAATTTCATCTGCAATAAACAATTTTAACGGCATTTATATAAAAAACCCTACATAAGTATTGTACAATGATAAAGTCAATTTTTCAGTTACATCAGATCTTTAGAGAAAAAAAGTCAAATGAATAAGAAACTAAACAAAAAATAATTAAATCTAAGAAAAAAATGAAAATAATTTAATCGATAATGTAGTATTTGAAATGGAGAAGAATCTTAAATGAAAGAAAATGAGAAAAGGTACTATGAGAGATTTGAATTCGAAAACGGATAGCAAAGCGTAATATTTCAAGAACAGATGCACTGATGAAAAAAAGAACACACAAGTTAGAAGCAAAAATGAAACGTGTTACATGTTTAAACTTTCATATATGCATAAGTGAAATATATAAATAAGACGGTTAAATGGATAAGGCAGTTAAAAGATGTATTCTGAAATGAATACATGCTTTTCGAGTAAATGCTGAAGACATTACCAATTCAAGCGTTTAAAAATTTTGTAGGCACTACCCTGCTTTACATTATTATTTTATGTGCTTATTATTAAAAATATACTTCTAACCTAAATACCTTTAATGTCAAAGGAATATTTTATTTTAATAAATTACATTTATTTTATGTAAGATTTGTAAATTACATTGCCATTATATTTAGTGGCAATGGTTAAATCCCGATAACCGAATAATTAAACTCACGATCTATAACGATGAATTCTAATAAAAAATATAGGAAATTCAATATTCAGACCAAAATTTTCAAAATTATTTAAAAATAACGGACAACTTTTACTTTTCTTAAGTCGTTAATTGTTTTTAACTTTATCATTTTATTTAATTATAATGTTTGTTTCTTCAGATAAGTTATTCAAAGTTTATAAAAAGTCTAACAGTTGACTAATAAGGTTGTCAGTATCAGGTGCAAAAGTGCCACCTGCTACTCCTACATTCAGTGAACCAGCTATGTTCATGCTACTTGTTCCCCGTTCTGAGAACGTGAAATTTTCTTGAAGACAGATATAACTATACAGACATATATTCATATACATTTAAAACGTTATGGGGGTAAATCTACTGTAAGCTTAAGGTTACGTACATGTACCTATATACGACATGATGCGACTAGCAAATACCTGAAATCATAAAACCAATTTTCAAAATACGGTGCAGGGGTAGAAATTAACTATTAGGTTTGGTTGCTAATTTGGCAACCACTCCAAAAAGTCGGGTTGCCCACTTCAAATGTGATTGCCGAAATGGAGTCGAATGAAACACAATGAAATTTAGTTTATTCAGTAGTCGTTAACTTTACATAAGTATAATCACGAATATATACATAAACAAATCATTACTACTGATAACATAAGCGTTTTAACTTTAACTAACAGAAATTTACACATATTGAAGATGATTTAATTTTCGTATATTATTTAATACCTAATACATTAATAATTAATAATTATTTATTATAAAATGCAATCTTCTCAGAATGAATCACTGACGCTATTTACAGTCTGAGTCACCTGCTTGCAGTCACTGCCACTTGTTGTTTCAATAATGCCACTAGCACCTTCAGCCTCACTTTCTACGATATCAGCTTCAGGTCTTCTCAGTTCACCCTTCTGATAGGTTTTGGTAAAGGGCCTTTTGGACCGAATCCTAATGTTAAATCATAACTAAACAGCTTCATCAAGATTAAAATTTCTGATATCGTCATTTTGCAGCATTATTTGCATCAAATGAGTAGTCACAGGGAGTTGTATTTGACTTCGACAGTCATTTTTAATTATTTTCATCATTGAAAAAAACCCTTTCACAATCTTTGTTTCTGACCTAACAAATTTTTAATGTTTCATGATTGCTGTATTCCGTGTATACAAAATATTTAACATAACTCTTTAAGGGAAGTTTGTTTTCATTCATACATGTAGTTATAGAACATTGTTTTCTTGCAACATTTTGGCAACCAGCAGCATTAGAATGTTTGCCGCAATGAATTTTCGCTACTCTCCGGCAACCGGGCAACTGATAATTTCGAATCCTGACGATGTCAAAAATATTTGATATGATCAAACTTAATTACTGGTATTATCAATTATTTTTTTTTGAGAACGGTATCGCCAACTCTACCTCATTGTATTTCATAATTATTATGAAATCTTATGAACGCAAAAAAAATTATTCAAATATTTGCCTCAATCAAATCATCATCCTTTCGTTGGGCCTTTGACAGGGGATTTAAAATATGAACTTATAAGGAAAATTTACACTCGGTCCAACAAAAGTTTGATTGGGCGCGTTCAATTAAATTTCCAATTTCAATTGTCAGACATTGTTAATTTTACTTTGCAGCAATATCTGACAATTGAAATCGGAAATTTAATTGGAGACGCCCAGTCAAATTTCTGTTAAACAGTGTATAGAATTATTTAAGAATATCTGCCACAAAAATATATATTACAGTTTTTGAGAAAATTGAATCGTCAGTCACATATTTTAAAAATGTTTAATAAAAACCTTAAAGTAAAAGCGAGATCATATCAAGTTATCGTGATGATAAAAAAAAATTAACCTGATCAAATTATTTTTTGAAAATAAAGAGAAACGCCGAAATTTTTCTTTTATCTACAAATTGTTCGAGATTTACATAAGGATTTTGCATAGGGATTCTTCAAAATTTATTATATCGCCAGAATTTTAGTTTCATGAAAAAGACTATTGCAACCAAAAGTAATACAATTTTGCAACCAAAATATATTTAGCCCAAAATTGTATTATTTATGCTTATATGCGTTTTATTGGTTTTACGCCTATATTTGATTTTTGGATGAATAATAAGTCAAATAGAATAAGTAGATAGTTAGCATATTATCATAAATGGATACGCTTGTTTTCTTTGGTTTTTATTCTTGTGATTTTGTCAGGTTTTAAAAATTTCTTTTGTATTTCTTCAGGTTTTTTACTGGGCAACATTGAAATTGCTTCTTAGGTGAAGGTACCCAATCCTGAATGAATTTAACGTGCTGAACACGAATATCACATTTAAAAAAACTGATTAGTTCTCGTTGCAGAGATATTGACGTACTGTCTGTTGTAGAGGTGCTATCTTTTAAGCCTGGAGAAACGAATGTACAGCATCCATCTTTGGTAGAACCACACAAAATCATTCCTCCTTTACACATCAAGCTCGGCCTTGTAAAAAAACTTGGTAAAAGCTATGGATAAGAATGGACCAGCATTCAAGACCTGCATGAAAAATTCCCTCATTAAAGCCAAATTTAAGAGGGCGTTTTGGGGGACATCAGATTAAACAGCTCTTCAGAGTCCCCAAGTATGAGAAAAAAGCGAAAATCCGAAGATTAAGTTACTCTTATATGTATTATAATATTTACATATATACATTTTTTCTCAAAAATAGGTACACATTACTAAGAAACCGTAGTCAATTCAGCCTTTTTTTAGTCTTATTCGTGTTCAGCATATTGAATTCATTAAGAAATGACTATTTTCATCTCGGAAGCAAGAACTTTTTGAAATTTTGTTGAACAGTGTAATATATTCAGAACTATCCAGTGTCTCTCTTACATCGGATGCAAAATAATCCTAACATAGTGTACAATGCAATGTTACCACAATTATTAAACTGTATTCTCCCAACTTTTGAGATTTGTTTGATATTCGTTCAAGTAATACTATTTCATTTTTATGGGTTTTTATGAAATTCGAGAGCTGATATCTATATCAGGACACGTAAAGAAATACAGTAAAACCTCGATTATTCGAACCTCTATTATACGAACCCTTTATTATCCAAACTCTACTTCAACTCAAAAAATAAGGAATTTGGCTTTGTCAAAAAAAAAATGAAGATGGTGAAGCAGACAAAGACTGACTTTTTCAATCCTACCTAAGCAAATGTATTACATATAATTTTTATTGTAAAGATATATTGTACGGTACCGTACCTTTAAAAATAACATTAGATACTTAATTGACTTGTTTCCTATTTTTTTTCAACCTCGATTATCAGAATTTTTCGATTATCCGAACCACCTCTGGTCTTAATTATTTCGGATAATCGAGGTTCTACTGTATAAATTTGGATTAAGGACTCACTTATTTAGAAACTCTTATTTCAACGACTTTAAATATAATATTTTATGTAAGGATCTTTGCAGTTAAGGAAAAATGACAATCTTGTATGACACCACCTTGTTAAGAAAGTTACAAAACTAACAAAAAGGTCAAGAATATCCAAATAAACTTCTATAACTAATGAGAGTTTGGGCTTATTTTTAGATATCCAGACATGTTGATTCTGTCATTTCTTTATAGTGATAAGCGAGTCGAACATTTCCATAATTTAAATTGAAATTGAATTATAATCATTGCCTGTTTGTTAAGATAAAACTGTGACAGAAAACCATAAATTTATTAAGCCTATTTCTATCTTAAAATATTATTTTTTATCAGTAAACTGCTAACGTATTCTTTACAGTTTGAGAAAATTATATAATGAAAGAATTATATAAAATATCGAAATGATCTTTGCTTTTACATACCGGTATATAGAAGCTAAGGCAAAAAGCGCATACCATATAAAACAAACTCGATAGTAATCACTATATTTTTTTCTGTCACTTTGCTGCAGATACAGCGGAGATAGGGTAACATATATGAAAAGTATTACTGATTAAAGGAGGACAAATTTGTGTACCTTTGTCATCTGCTTGAGATATTATTGTTTGTATTTTATTATTAATATTATTATTGTTGTTTGGGGAAACAAGTCTGGAAGCCAAGTCCCAGAGGCGGACCCGTTATTATTATTATTATTATTATTATTATTATTATTATTATTATTATT
>JAHWFO010008480.1:1766698-1809152 GCA_023313115.1 Rhysida immarginata
ATTATTATTATTATTTATTGTTTATTGTTTGATCGTACGTTCTCCATCATGTCAAGAACCAAAAGTAATCATTACGGTTCCGTTGGTAATGGCGTTCCTCAGTGTTCGAATTGGGGCCTTTATTGTTCAATTTTTATCGTGTTGACATAGCTAATCTTATAAATGATAAAGGTCCAAAACAGATGACTTAAAATTATTTCATCATATCGATGCTTGTCATGATGCGTCAGTTATGCAATCATGCATCAGTGAAATACATCAGTGGACACTTGAGAATTGCCTTTCCCTGAATACAAATAAATCTTTTATTGTTCGTTTTCTAGAAAAACTGCTATTTTAAAATTCATTTACATGCTTGACGGTTCACGTCTGAAGTGTGTATTCAGATCAGACATTATTCGAACGATCTTGGAAGTGTGTATGAGGATAAAAGTATTTCAATAAGCATGTCATTACCTTAATTGCTAATGTTTCTCAAAGAGTGGGAATTATTTATTTATTTAATTATATATTTATTTATTTTAAATACAAAAACAAAGATGCCCGTCGGGCCAGTAAGGTTAGAGACAACCGACGAGTTAGGCCCTGAAGGCATCAGAGTGTAACTTATCAACGATATAACAAAGGTTAGTAAAAAGCAACTATAACAAACTATATTAATACAATTGAATAGAATCGAAAAAATTAAATTAAAAACTATAAAAAAACCTAAAAGAGCTGTAAAACAAATAGTATATGTACCATCAATAATGGACACACAAGAATTATAGCCATAAAGCTAAAAAAAACAAAAAAACATTAAGTCAAAGTACATGGTAATTACAAACTTAACGATATATAATAAAAAGTTAAAAAAAAGGAGTTAAACAAGATAATAAAACGTTTATATAAGTGATCCAAACTTACAAAGTAGACAATATAAAAATTGCTAATTAAACAATTTGTTCAGAGGCACTGTACAGAAACAATAAGACTTTAAAAGTTTACGAAAACGGGAGTATGGTGCGACGGAACGAACCTCCTCGGGCAAAGAAGCCCAACATCTGATTCCTATATGTGAAACGCAACGATTACGATAGTTTACAAGAGATATAGGAGGACGAACACTGCTGGCATTACGGGTGAGATAATTGTGTTTATCCTGGTTACGTTGAATTAATAGAGGGGTAGTTAATAATAAAAGAGAGTTGATGACTTTATAAACAAACGAACTTAGGGATATGAAGTATAATTGAAAGACAGAAGGTATACGTAGAGAAGAAAAGTGATGTGAGACAGGGTTACGTTTTGAGATATTTAAAAGAGTACAAAGAAACCATTTTTGTAATTTAAAAAGCCGGTTAAGATTAATGTTAGTGGTATGGCCCTAGAAAATTAGACCATAGAAAATTGAGGAGTGGATTCATGAGAGTAAAGTAAAAAAAGAATATGTGGGGGAAGATAGAAAAGTCTGGAGATAATATCTTGTTTCCTATTGAGTTTAGATAATAGGGATTCAATATAAATATCCCAAGATAAATCAGGCTTATAATTAAGTGGATATAATTAAGCAGCTTAATAATTTTTCCATGATCCTTCTTTATTTCAGCTTTTATACACATCTCAGATGTTAACAAAGATCTTATATTGTTCGTCTATTTAGTACACGGGCGATATTTATTTATTTAACAGATTCCAGAGTGTTCATTCTAAATTTTTGTCCAATTGAAATAATGTGACTAAAGATTTTTTAGATCCATCTTTAAAGGATCTAAAATTATTGAGAATAACATTTTTTCAGTTCTGAAAAGAATTGTTTCTGGAAAAATTAATGCTCCTGATTTTCTGATACGTATTGTTTTTCGTTGGCGTTATGTAGAGTGCCGTTATATAGAGGGAGCAGTGTACATTGAGTATATCCTAGATGGTGTGCTTTAAAGGTTAAAATTGTGGAATGATTTCTCAATCAATTGAATGCTTAAATGGAATTAATAAAAAATAATAATAATTGTGAATAACCCACCAGATAAACCGGTGGGTAAAGTCCAAAGTTCCCCCTCCCCCCAACAGGCCGAAGCCAAAACGGAGTTAATGAAAATACATATAAAATAGAAAAAAAAACGAAAGCGAAAAAATCGAGGCCAAAAAGTAAGCCGAGTCAAACCAAAAGTAACATTAAAACGAAGCAAGAAGCTGAGTCAAAACAGCTAGTTTATAGTAAAAATATCCAAACAAGAATTTGAACTGTTCGAATTATAAAAAATAGAAAACTTAGTGACAGGATCGATCTACCCAACGTTAGTACGAAAATTAGACACGACAAAGCAAGACCAACGCGATTGGCGGCAAAAACTTAATTATATGGACTTGCCATTATAAATTTGGCGTTATATAGAATGCCATTATATAGAGGGAGCACTGTATATGTATATCTCTGTGGGTGAAAGTCTTTTGCCTTACCTGCTCAGTTAGTCTTAATATATTGAATTTTTTATTTATTTATTTATTTATTTATTTATTTACACTTTAATGGTTACAAATAATATCATTGGAACTGCCTGATTAGTCTTTAAAATGCAGTAAGCAGATGGAATATGGAGTATTGGGCATTCCCCAATATATTGTTCTCGGATATAATTTCCACGGTTATAACATCAAATAAGCCCACAAGCATCATGTTCATATCTTACGAAGAAATTACCTAAATCAGTACTTCAGTTGATAAATAAACTAGAACCTTTATTTGGGGATGTTATGAATATTTAAAAACTGGTCTTTCATTGAACACATTGTTGCTCTAGGTTTTTTGGCATTAAGAATGGTAAAGAAGGTAATTATTCTGGATTTTAATGAGATAGATAAAAATAAAACTTAAAATGATTTCTTAAAGGATGAGTTTTCCCTCTCCAGTTCTCAGGTAATACGAACCATGAGTTAATTACAATGGAGGAGTTAATAACTGTTATTAAAAATCTCAGAAGCAACAAAGTACCAGGAGAAGATCACATCAGTCTTGAACTATTTAAATTTTCAAGCCAACTGTTTTTAGAAAGATTTCTCAATTTTTAAAATAAGATTTGGGATGGACAGGCACCGCCAGAAAGTTGGGGAAATGCAATTATAATACCGATCTTCAAGAAGAACAATCGTCAGGACTGTGATAATTATCGCGGGATTAGCCTATTGAATTCAGGCTATAAAATTTATGCCAATATAATAAAAAATAAATTATCAAAATTTTACGACAGTCTTATTGGAGAAGAACAAATGGGATTTCGTAAAGGAAGGTCATGTACAGATGGATATTTTACAATGAAACTATTATTGGAAAAACACAAAGAATATAATATTGCAACACATATGGCTTTTGTTGATTTAAGAAGGTCTTCGACAAAGTAGACA
This sequence comes from Rhysida immarginata, assembly GCA_023313115.1. Taxonomy (NCBI): domain Eukaryota; kingdom Metazoa; phylum Arthropoda; class Chilopoda; order Scolopendromorpha; family Scolopendridae; genus Rhysida; species Rhysida immarginata. The sequence goes on from JAHWFO010008480.1 coordinate 1,770,080, forward strand.
GATTAAAGCTATTACAAATCTTGGTAGATGATAATGTCCCACAACAGTTTATTCATAATATTCATAACATATATAGTCAAAATAAAATAGCAATCAAACAAGATGGTAAGCTATCATCTTGGACACCCATCAATACTGGAGTAAGGCAAGGATGCGGATTATTAATAAGGCAAGAACCGAATAATTAAAGAGTGGAAGCAAACTCGCCATGGATATATACAAATCAATAGCCACCTTAAATTGGACTCAATTCTCTTTGCAGATGATTTGGTATTGTTGGCACTTTCAGAAGACGACCTCCAAAGGTCAATATACAATTTGCAGAAAGTGGAAGCCATATACAACATGGAAATCTCAATAGAAAAAACAAAAGTTATGGCAATTTGCGGGAAATCCCAATACAAAGTAAAATTTGTCTTCATAATAAAATATTAGAAAGATGCAATAGTTTCCCATATCTAGGCTACAATCTTTCTACCAGTTTTAGATTACGTCGATCAATATCAGTCTAATTGGAAACATCATCTGGAAAGAATGAGTAGTACTAGATTCCCAAAGGCAGTTTATGATTATATACCGCACGGCCGAAGATCTGTGGGTCGTCCTGTTAAGAGATGGCGCGAAAATTTTGTGTGAGACCGTAACAGGTCTTGTAGCCTATTACTTATCAGGAAGAAGAAGAATTAAGAATTTTGTCGATATAATTAATTTTGGTAGTTAAGCAGGTGGATTAAGAGCATTTATTATTATTATTATTATTATTATTATTATTATTATTATTATTATTATTATTCTTTTTTTCTCTTTTTATATGTTTCACTCATCAACCCTGTTTTGGGCTTTGGCCTGTAGGGGGCAACATGGGGCTTTTCCTTTAGGTTCCATCTGAAGGGATCTTCCCTGTTGTTGTTACATTATTATTTTTACATTATTATTATTATTATTATTATTATTATTATTATTATTATTAAAGTTATCCATAAGAATCTTAAACATGATTGGATAGTCATATGCTGCCTACTCTTTTTTATTTAAGTAGCTTTTCATATTTAGAAGTAAAAATATGAAAGAATCGTTAAAATATTAGATGAAGATGAGCATGTTGCAAGGAAATGTTATTAGTCTGCCTAAATTCGCACTAAACAAGCAAAACTTCCTTCAGTAAGGCGAACTGATCATCTTTTTAATTGAGAAAATTGAGATAAATAAAACTTTGTTTGTATATCAGTGTCTCCGTGGAGGACGATTTTTTACCTTTCATGGGAATAATCTGTTACCATGCGATCAACAATTATGCCTCTAAAATCGAGCGACTTATTAGATATTTTAATACAACCGAAAAATCTTCTACAATCATGCTTTCAGATGATTGCAGGAAAAATTTAATTAACCGTTTCTTTATCGACATACAAGAAAAGAAGATAAATGATGTCATTAATTACCATCCTGTCTTATTATATCCATAGCGGTCGTTAGCTGTTTCCTTTTGTTATATTTATTTTGTAGTCTGTTTTGTTTTTCATATCTCGGCAATACAAGTTCCCCAGTCATTACAAAGAATTTGTTCTAAGTAACTACCACTAAATTTCAATACATACGGCCTATTTAACATGAATTGAATTAAACGTGGTTACTAAAAAGAAATACAAATAAACAACAAAAAAAAATAAACTAATATAAACTCTGCATATATGAATTAAAACATGCATTTTATAATCGTTAATAAATTATTTTGTTAGAATTTGTTAGAATTTTATTATTATTAATTATTAATTGTGACAACAACAGGGAAGTAACCTATCGGACAAACATGAGGGAACAAGTACCATGTTGCCCCCCCAACAGGCCAAAGCCCAAAATGGGCTTGATGAAAAATAAAAACCATACAAAAATTGCGAATTAAAGATAATAATATTAAACAAAAATAAAACGGAAAGAAAGAGCATTAATAAACAGAATAACATAAAAAGATCAGGACATAATAGAACTTACAAAGAGTTCAATGTCAAAGACATTATAATGTACAGTTAATTAAAAATAATATGTGCATTTAATAAAATAATAAATTTGTAAATTATAAAAAATAAATACTAATTATAAGGGTCGTACAAATGAAAACCAAAATTTGCGTGGGAAAAAAAGACGACGTGTAGGATCGTAAGTTTATGTTTTCAACAATTGCGAAACCCCACCTGCAAACTGAACAATAGGTTGCAAGTGTTGCATCACGTGTGAAAGAACGATAGCTAGCGCTTCGAAGCTCTGCGAGTGATCGCTTCGTCCAAACAACAAAAGGAGTCAACGAAACAGGAACAGAGAGCAGCAGCAATTCGTTTTTTGACATGTGAAGGAGTTTCAGTTTCTGAAATTCATCGTCGTATGCAGAATGTCTATGGAAATAACTGCCTAACCTTCACTCGTGTTTGGGCATGGAGCAAGAGGTTTTCGGAGAGACGGTCATCTTTGCAAGATGATCAACGACTGGTCAAGCAAATCGCGCCCTCACGGATGATCCCAAAGCCAAAATTGACGCTGTCTTAAATGAAAACAGAAGAATGATAATCGATGTCGTGGTTGCTAAAACTGGCCTTAGTCCATCTGCACTACAGAAAAATCTGTGCACAATGGTTCCCGGATCTCAAGAAACATCTGAAAGGCCGCAGGTTTCAGTCGGACGATGAAGTGAAGGAAAAGGTTTTGGAATGGTTCCACACGCAACCGAAAGACTTCTTCCATAAAGGAATTACACGGTCTGTTACACAGTGGGATAAATGCCTTAATGCATTTGGAGAGTATTTTTAAATTACGTGTATACACTTTGTATAAAATAAATAATTTTCGTTTTCATTTGTACGACCCTTATAGTTCACTTTGTACAAAGGTCCATCATATAATATATGGAAATTACCATTTTGGAAGAAAATTTGAAACTTGGAAGAAAATAAGCCATGGTTATCTACATTACTTTCATGAGAACTGCAAGTATGTCTCCTTGTCATGTGAATCAAATGTAAGATGCTCTTCTAGAGTAAAGAAAATTTAATAGTTCAATAGTTCTCAAATATTAATTCAATAAGAGTTAATTTATGTTTCAACAAAAATTCTTATTTTTCTAAAAGCATTACTTCAATTCATAAACATTCTTCCGCATATACGCAAAATTAGATAAAGTTATAAAAAGTTTTATATACAAACAAGAAAAACTACAAAATCAATTACCTCAAGAATCGAAGTATGCTATTTTTATAAAAGTGCGTTGTTTTTTTTTTAAATCTTTTCATTTTTTTCAATTAATTATACAGGGGATTCCCAAAAGTCAGATTTCATAGGGAATATTAAAATCTTGCAGAGTGAAAATACATAGTGTAAGTCGGGGGAAAGTGGATAACGGGGGAAGGTGGATATTGATATTGATATCGCGAAAAAATTTTTAAAAATCGGTTTTCGCTCATTTCGCTTAAGTTATTTCCGTTTCCATTGATTCGAAAGTAGCGTGGCCGCGATCAACGGGAAGGAAAAAAAGTTTCTGCCAACAGTAGCATCCAGCTTGGTGAGTAAAATCCCTACCATCTAAGACACGATAAAAATCATTCTGATCTGCAAATTTGAATAACGATTGTAAAAATGTATTTTTTTGGTTGGTGGAGGTGTTAAGTAAAGGCTATTGAATGAAGGTATAGCCTCACTGTTTGGCCATTAGCAACATTATAGACATTTATCCACCTCCCCCCCCCGTGTCCAGGGGTAAGGTGGATTGATGAGGGCATTGATAACTTCACGTTCTATCAAACGTAATATCGATCTTTCATTCTGAAAGTTTTTACAAATGTTGCTCTTGTTCAATCATATTTTTTAAAATAAAATTTAATTTTTTTCACTTACATTTTTTTTAAATGTCAATTTGGCTTGAAATTATCCACCTTCCCCCGGCTTACCTTATACATGAATAAATATAATACAGCGATATTATAGCTTTTGTTTCAGGTAGGAAACGCATTACAGCGATACAGGGTGCACCAAAACTCAAGTCTCTTATATCATGCAATGTACAACGAGCTTTCCATCCTCGTATCACTGAACATGTTGCCGTAATGCTTTTCCTACTTGAAACAAAGGCTGTAAGATCGCTATATTATATCTTTTCATCTATATATAGTCTCAATCTGCAATATTTCAGTATTCTCTATGAGACTGGAATTTTGGGATGCATTGTACGTTCTTTCCGTTATTCGGAGCTTTAGCTAAAAGCTACTTATAAGAATGCACGCTTGTTCTATGCGTTTTTCCGTCTGGCCGTCCGCTGTTTGCACGATAACTTGAAAATGGATTAAGTTTTTCAAATTCGTTTTCAGAAATATGACCATCAATGTCTTAGCTCGGCTGTATCAGCTTTGCGGCTGTGGAGCCCTTCAAGTCGTTTGCACGTGCTAAAACTGTGAATGTACAGAATACCAAGATAAAGGCATGTCATATAACAATCGATTCGTCAAGATCCAATATACTGCTACTCTCTGCTTTCTTTTAAGCATTGACGATCGCTTTGTCGCAGCTAAAACTCTTTCTTGAAATGTTTACAAGATTTTAATATTATTTAATTGCAGTGACAACCTCAGCTATAGAAACGACAACTAAGCTTTTGAGCTATACAATCAGATCTTTAAATGGATTTTTTTTAAAAAAAATAAATCATCAAAAATAAGCAAAAACTGTGGAATGGAACAACCAAAATGTGGGAAGCACTAATTCACAAGGAGAAATGAAATACCCATCTGGTACTCTATTTCTCCTCTTCGATTAGAGGTTCCCACATTTTGGAAAAAAAAATTATGGTTTTTAATTAAAACTCTATAGTCACAGATGAGTAACGATCTTATACCGTGTATCTCAAAAGTCGCGTGCCAAATGGATTAATTGGTTGCTTTGATTTTGTAGGTGAAATAGTGAAGTAGAGAAATAATGCTGACACCGGAAAAAACGTGTAGAGCTGATATTATTTGTGGAGATCACCACAGAACATCTCGAGAAGCTGCAGACGAATTTCATCGCCGGCACCCTGATATTTCCAAGTCCACCAGCTACACTTTTACGCGTGACAGAAGGAAATTTGGATCGTGTGAGACATTCTCTTCGAGTGCATGGTGCACAGTTTGAACATGAACGATAAGCTTGCGAAACCGTGTGAACATAAAGCCAACATTCATAAACTTTTCATATGGCACCGACTTTTGAGACACGTGGTATATCAAATTTTATAAAGAAATGAAGTCTTGCAAGCATTCCAAGAAGGAGCGTCAGCTACGATAAAGTGATCGTCACGTGCGCGTGCCTATGCCAACAATGCTAAAAGATAAACAGAAAGTTACAGAATCGATTGTTATATGACATGCCATTATCTTCATATTCTTAACTGTCACTCTTTAGCAAGTGGGATCGACTTGAAGAAGTCCAGGAAAATGCCGTAAAAGTTGATACAGGAGAGCTAAAACCTTCATGATCATTTTGTCGAAAACAGAATTTTGAAAAATTTACTTCGTTTTCAAGTTATCATGCAAACGGCGGAAGGCCGGATAAACTTAAAGACCAAGGATGCATTCTTATAAGTAGCTTTTGCTGAAGCTTCTAATAATTATGTAGAAGATTTAAAAGTTCAACAATAATTATTTAAAAAGACAATAATCGTGAAATTTCACAAAATGATAAGTTTTATTAAAATTCAAAAAGATGATTCAAAAGGTTTTTTATTTAAAAATCATGGTTCACGAGATTAAATGCCAAAACTAATTGCTTTTAAACTACTATTGTATTGTAAGGTCTCTTTTCATTTTGTCTTTAAACATAGTACAGAGAACAATATTCTCACAAACAAGACAAATTTTGCAGTGTTAAAAATTTAATTCAATTATTTATTTCAACGAATTCTTTTCCTTCCTCTCAATTTCTTAATTACATTCAAATAATTCTGTTCCTTAATCTTCCCTCATTGTGTTTCTTAAGAATTTTGCATGTTCACTTATAAAATTCCAATATTTAAACTACTGAGAGATAGATTAGATTCGGCAGATTCACTTTTGATAATTTCATGTCCATTTTATGCTCCAATTATTAATTGATAATCCTCTCCAGCTTTATATTTCCGAAAAAATATCTATATGAATTTTTGGAAAATGACACTATTCCTTAAAAATAAATTTTGAAACGAATAAAAAAAAATCCCACGATATATAATTAAATACAAACTGAAGATGATCTCCAAACTTTTCGATAGAAAAAGCCCCACGAGTTTTCGTTTGACAATTTAGCTCAGACAATTTGAACATTGAGTTATTCACAGATCTCAATGTGAGCGCGTATGGACAAATTTTATTAGATTATTAGGAGCTTTAGCAAAAAGCTACTTATAAGAATGCACGTTTGGTCTGTACGTTTCTCCGTCCGTGCGTCCGTCCGTCCGCCGTTTGCACGACAACTTGAAAACGGATTAAGTTTTTCAAATTCTGTTTTCAGAAATATGACATCAAGGTCTTAGCTCGGCTGTATCAACTTTTCAGGATTTTTTCGTGGGTACCTTCAAGTCGAGTTCACGTGCTAAAACGGTGACCGTAAAGAATACCAAGATAATGGCATGTCATATAACAATCGATTCGTTAAAAATGAATACACTGTTATTTCCTGTTTAACTTTTAAGCATTGCTGACGTGAGTACGCGCATGCGACGATCCCTTTGTCGACACACGATTGCTCAATTACTGATAAAAAATTATTAAATGTATTTCTGCTTCTCAGCTATAGCTCCTTCTTGGAATGTTTACAAGATTGTATTTAAGAACAATTCACAAATGTTCGAGTTTATTTGAGGAAGCATAAAATGAAACGAACTTTATTTCATATGAAAGATACTAATTACATAATTAAATCTTGTTAACATTCCAAGGAGGAGCTTTAGCTGTAAAGCAGAAATACATTTATTAGGAGCTTTAGCAAAAAGCTATTTATAAGAATGCACGCTAGTTCTGTTCGTTTATCCGGTCGTCCGCTATTTGCAAGATACCTTGAAAGCGGATTCATGTTTTCAAATTTTGTTTGCAGCAATATTGCCATCAAGGTCTTAGTTCGGCTGTATCAATTTTTCAGGATTTTTCGAGGATCCCTTCAAGTCGAATTCACGTGCTAAAACAGTGACCGTAAAGAATACCAAGATAATGGGATGTCATATAACAATCGATTCGTCAAGAATGAATACACTGTTACTTCAACGCCACCTAAAAACAAGGCCTGCTCCCTGCTTGCTGACTGCGTCATCAAACGAGGGCTGAGAATCCACCTTTCATTGTTTCAACAAACGAAAAAATACTGATTACAGCAAGTGTTTTTTTGTTTGTTTTAAACAATGAAGATTGGATTGTCAGCCCTGGTTTGATGACGCAGTAATCAGGCTTTGTTTTTTAGGTGGCATTGGTTACTTTCTCTTTATACTTTAAGCATTGTTGACGTGAGCACGCGCACGTGACAATCGCTTTGTCGTCGCACGATTGCTCAATTGCTCATTATAAATTAATAAAATCTTGTAAACGTTCCAAGGAGGAACTTTAGCTGTGAAACAGAAATACATTTATACATTTATTACGTATATTATTAAGTAGTGGAAGAATGGAGCTACACATTGGTTTTACAATGTCCGTCCGTCCCCTTCATAATTTCTACATTTTTTGAGGTAGAAGGTTGAAATTCGAATGTAGCTTACTATGGGCATGTCCACCTTCACTATTTAATTTGGTTTTGATTGGTGAACTGGGGTCGAAATTACTGTGGTGGGAGTCAGAGGTGAGAAAAGATCTATATGCTATTTAGGTACGTAAAGGAGTGAAATTCAGTATCCAGTATTCCTCTAGTCAAGATCTACATTACTATGACGTTTAGACCCAATTGTTCCAGTGGGTCGGAGTTGCGGGGATGGCAGTCACTTGCTTTTTAGAACTATAGCAACACATTTGATCGGAAATGATGAGAAAGGAAAAGTGAGATAAAGGGGAAAAATAGATAACCGCAGGGTCCGCTACTTGCCTTACCCTAATCAGGGGGGGGGGGGGGGATGAATTTCTTGTTAATAAATGTATAAATGTATTTCTGTTTTACAACTAAAGCTCCTCCTAGGAATGTTTACAAGAATTTATCTGTACTTTTTACCCCCCTCCAAATTTTTTAATCAAAAAATTGATTTTCTCGAACGTAATATGTCGAAAATGTAAAAGAGCTCTATCTTCTTTCCTTTCTCATCATTTACGATCGTATGATATATCACATACCATATTTTGCCATAGTTCTAAAGACCAGGTGACTACCCCCCCCCCCCCCCCGGCAACTTCGACCCCACTGGACCAATTGGTCTTAACTTCATAATAATGTAGATCTTGCCTAGAGGAATCTGGATACTGAATTTCACTCCTTTACGTATCTTTTATTCCGCACTGACTCCCACCCTTGTAATTCCGACCCCAGTGCACCAATCAAAACCAAACAAAATAGTGAAGATGGACGTGCCAATAGTAAGCTACATTCCGGATTTCAGAAAATGTAGAAATTATGAAGGGGACGGACGGACATTGTAAAACCAATAAGTAGCTCCATTCTTCCGCTGCATGCTCACATCAACAATGCTTAGAAGATAAAGAGAAAGTAACAGTGTATTCATTCTTGACGAATCGATTGTTATATGACCTGCCATATCTTGGTATAGGTTGATTTAAGTATAGATGGCAGCGCCTACGCTTTATGAATCTGGGGCTATGACGCTATGGTCGAAATGAGGAGAAAATCTCGGCAAAGTTAAGAATACTGTATAAGAACATGCATGTAAATTGTTCAGTTCCACAGTGTTCGAACAACAATGTTAAAAACAAAAATCTCAAGTTTCATGGATTTCCTACAGATCGAAAAATTCAGTGAGGTTAAATGAGATGTCGTAGCCTACCTAGCCCAATATTTAGCATCGTCACTTTCGTAAATCGTAATTCATTATAAAATTTGCTCACTCTTAGTCAATACTTGTTTATTTCCGTCAGTTTTCGCTCCTATTAACTGAAGCTTTTCTTTCAAGTCTTTAACTTTCATCTTCACTAAACTTTTGTAAATAAACTAGAACAAAATTCATAAACAGTAGGGGATGCCATCTGGCGGATAGATTTGGCATTTAAATCAACCTATCCTTTACAGTCACTTTAGCACGTGAACTTGATCTGAAGGAATCCACGAAAAAGCCTGAAAAGTTGATACAGCCGAGTTAAGACCTTGATGGTCATATTTCTGAAAACAGAATTTGAAAAATTAATCCGTTTTTGAATTATCGTGCAAACGGCGGATGGCTGGACAGACCATGCGTGTATTCTTATAAGTAGCTTTTTGCTAAAGCTCCTAATAACAAAGGGATTATAATGTCATTAAAACTTCTTAAAATTTGGACGAGTTTGTCGACACCTCCTAGAGAGATAGCCTGCGCACGGAAACTTCATACATTGTTACATCATAAAAAGTCATGATTTAGGGCTTATTAGAGAGGTTAAGCACCACATAAACGTGAACGTGACGCGAAAGCGTGTGACGTTTCCAATCTGAAATAATGTAGGTTTTTCATTGTTGACAATTGAAAACAATAAAAAGCTACGTCATTTCAGATTGGAAACGTCACACGCGTTCGCGTCACGTTCGCGCTTACGTGGTGCTTAACCTCTCTATTATTGGTAGAAATACGATTGAAAATGACTTTTTATGATGTAACAATGATTTCGTGCGCAAGCCTTCTCTCTAGGAGGTTTTGAAATTTGTCAAGTGCCAACACATACTCAAAATCGATAATTGGTATATATTATATAAAAATCTTCTCATATTTATTATATAAAATATTTTAAATTGTAGTTTAGCGAAATGCCATATTCATTGACGTTTTTAGGCAGAGTAGATATATTTACTAAAGTCTGCTATTAAGAAGACAACACTATATATATTGTCTATGGTCCGGAAACAAGTGTTTACCGCCATTCATTACAGTTCAAGCAAATATATAAATAAAACAGAATAACGAACAAACATATTTCACATACATTGACTTCTGCAAGCAACAGTTACAGAGGATAACATTTAATGCAAATTAACTCTTTTTATTATTCTTGTAAATTTTCATCACAAGGAAAATAAATACAGATTTATCATTACTCTAGTTGGATTGCAGAGATCTCTGAAATTTTTTTTTGTAATGTTTAAAATGTATGATTAGAGATGTGATTTGAAAAAAAAATTAAATAGGCTAACGCTCTATTCGCTTAAAAAGTCACGGTGATTCGATCTAATGTGGATCTGTCATCTATTATTTAGATCTAGATAGAAATTTTATTGCTGCATTACCTCAACTTGTACATAGATTCCCAACCTGAATGTTTAAATTCTATTGGAAGGAATTCGCGTAGGAAATCTTAATATTTTTTAATGTTAAACCAAATAGGATGGACATTTGTAGATAGTTCCAGGTAGCCTATTCTTGTTTCCATATTTTGATACTTTTTATTCAAAATAACTGTAGTTTTGAATAAATGAATAGAGGTTTCAGCAAACGAAAGGAAGTTATTTTCTAGCAGAAATATTAATTCTTGACCAAAAAAAAAAAATGTTTACAAATTGTCTTTGCCTTATCACAACGTAGCTGCAAGCAACTTTTGAGAAAAATCTTGTCCGATAATTGTTAATCATGGTATTGGAATAAAGATGATACACCCACCTCTTATCTACAAAGAATTTAATGATCCGTGTACGCATTTCGGCCAATTTGTAATGTTTCAATAACAGTATTGAAAATGCTTGGAGTGTAAGACTCTAATTTTTAATTAAATGAAATGACTTTTTAAAATTACATGATACCTCTACCTTTATTTCTGCAAAACTTTTTTTTTTTCCTTACTCACTCCTCTTAAATGAAAGGATGAGATGGTCAAACTAATTCAAATTTAATTTCTACTCTCGAGCTGATTACCCTAAAATAGGTATCATGACAAATATAAAAATGAATCAAAATCTAAAATATCTAACTACAGGGGGGGGCCATGTTATATCGATAAGCAACTTCTGAAAATAAGATATTACGCACCTGATTTTAATAACGGATCTAAAAAAAAAAAACGGTAAAAAAAATCATTTTAAACTAAATGCTAAAAAACTGTGGATAAATGGTACAGTCAACCAAAGGAAATAATCCACACGAGTTTAATACTTAATATTACATTTCATGCTAATGTGTTGTTTTAATAGCTTTTTTAATTATGATTATTTAAATTTAATAATCTTAATAATGTTAACTCTAAATGTAATATTAAATTATTAAAAATAAATTAATATTGAAACGGTAAAACTTAGAGTAAAATCCAAATGTGGATTATTTCCCTTTGATGACTGTACTTACAAATTAAATGAGAAAGGAAACCACAAGAGTTTGCAGTATGGAAGTATTCAATTAATTTTAAGTCAAAATTATGGCCTTCTTTTAAGACATGGCCTGCGTAGCTAGAAATACCTAATTTACAAATTTTGATACAAGAAATGGGTTCTTTAATTCTTTTTTCAATGCTTCGAAGTATGGACCCGTAATAATACTGTCCACAAATTGAACAAGGAATTTTATAAAGTCCCGATTTTTGTTCTGTTGGAATTACATTTTTAGTGCCACCCAAAAATTTTTTGAGGGAATTTTGACTTTTATAACCAAAAGTTATCTTCGTAAAACTTTTATTTAATTGCTGATTGATTGGGAGAACTAAATACTGCTTATTGTCTTTTATAGTTTTTCTGCGTATTGTCTTTTAGTTTTTATTATAATATTTTCAAATTTTAACATTATCTTTTTGATTGAGTTTCATAATGATATTTTCATTGTAACCACAATATTTTGTAGAATTGTGGTTTCCTTTCTTATTTAGTTTGTTATTAATGTAATATTTGCTTCCATGCATTTTACATAAAACTATGTAATTACATAAAATCAAATTTTAATATTTAAGCAAATAATTAAATAAAGTTTAAAACAGCCTTGATACTTTATTTACTGATTTATACTACAATACCGACCTTAAAGCTTACATTCAAATATCTCATTCGTAAATTAAAAGTTAATATATCCGAAAGCAAACGAAATGTACTGTCACAAGATTTCAATGCATTTTGCATTTATTATGTACTGTATTATCCAATGTATGTGATCTACATTGCATTTCAATGTACTGTCACAAGATTTTGCATTTATTATCGATAAAAGACAATATGATAGTATTATTATTATAATGTATGATTTAAAGTGAATGAACTTCATTAAATATGTTAACATTTAACCATTAAACGTTTATTTAAATAATAAAACATTTAAATGATTTTTATTTTTACCGAGTGTGGCTTCGAAGTTTTATTTTAAGATTAATTAGTCTTAAATCATTCTCACATTTAAAGGGAAAGTCAACAATAAATAGAAAGTTAATAAAATTAAAGGAATAGCATGACAATTCAAGGAAATAAGTTTGTAGATATGTTCTTTTCAATAAAGAATTCTTCCGCCCCTAATTCTGTGAACAGTTACTTATCAGTTCTGGAAAAAAAAGTTTAGATTAGTTTTTAATTTATAGTACAAACAAGATATCTAAATTTTACCGTTAATTTGCTTTGCTCAATTGAATCGTCAATGAGTTTCCAGATTAAAGAAGCAGCATTCGCAAAAAAGTAAGGAAAGGAAGAAAATTCCGCGACCTTTTCATTTTCTTTTATTATTTATTATTTATTGCAGTGATATCTCCAGTTTCAATTTATTACTTAATTTCCAAGCAGCATTTTATTTCAGGTAATTCATTTAAATGCATACGTTGAACAATGGCACTATATTAAAACTTTATGAATTTGAAAATATTTTTCAGTGATGGGATCAACAAGTGAACAAAGTTTTTTGAACAACTGCGAGATACAGTTATCAAATTAATGAAAACATGTGTAAAAAATATTAATTCATTAATTATTTTTCAATTCATTAGAACTATGTTCAATATTTTTATAACAATGTAATATTTAAGACTTTATTTTAAAGACATGAAAATGCACACAAAAAAATTATTGGAAATAGTTTGGAAAGATACTCGTAAAAAGTCCGAAATAGTCGTTTTATATAGGGAATTAAGAAAAGGTTCAGATCTTGAATTGCTTCTAGAATATAAATACTTTTTTATATATCATTATTAAAAAGTGATCTAAATTTAATTTAAGTGATGCTATTTTTTTGACTATTTTTTGCAAGAAACCGTTCTAGCTTATTAAACTATTTAGCATAGTTAACATTCACAATTAATATCTATTGCATATAATTCTAATCAAATGTGTCAAGATCGCAAATGATCATTAATAATGTTAATAAATAATTCAAGACGCAAAAGGCAAATTCAGAACCAGAAGGACATAAAAGGAACATTCAGAACTTCTAGTCATTCATTCTGCTTTGACGAAAGGACTCGACCTTAAATTTAAAGGCTATACCGTATCTAAAGAAAAACGTAATACACTTAGCAATTAATTTATGTGCTTTGAAATACTTAGCAAATAATTTTGACAAGATAACATGTATAGAAAATATATTTTTTTAACCAAAATTATTTATAGGATTTCATCTTTTATTAAAATAAGAAAAAAACCTGCTAATTACCTGAGACTCTTTAGATCAATTGCCGAATTGTTATGAAAAAAATGGATTGTTTTGTGGTGTTTGTCAATCAAAGAATACTCCTATATTAATTGAATAAAGAAAGAATTTTGTTTAAGCGAAAATTGATAAGACTTTGTTTCAAGTGAATCCATTACAATGAAAAATAAAAATGATCATTTAAAAAGTTTTATGCCTTTAAGAGGGGAAAGTTAAAGAACGTTAGAAATATGTAAATAAGATGGGTGGTTCTATGTTTTAAACTCTCCATGTATATTCAGTATTTCTCATTAAGCACACAAACATTAGGAATGAAATGTATCTATATATCGCCTTTTTTAAATATAGACTTTAAAAGATGTGTATATAATCTATAAATTAAAATAAAATTGTAAATTAAAATAAGACATGGGATGTATTTCTGTTCATATTCTGGAAATATAAACTTGGTTCACACAAGCCGAAGATGCCATTATAAAACAAATGAATATTTATTACTATTCCAGTGTTTCGTTAAAATATGAAATTGTCATTTAGACGGATTTGATCTTTCACCAAAGTTAGAACACAATAGCATCAATAGATTCATTAAAACGTTTATTATGTTCAAAAAAACTTTATTATCACTGTAAAATTTGTCCACAGTATGAGAAAAAATATTTTCATCCGACAATTGCCTGAATTTTTACTGAAGAGATTTGCATTAACAATACCGTTGTAGCTTGGACAACGAAACAAGTTGAAAACTATAATACGGAGGGTTGATTCAGATAAAATGAGACGATCTTAAACGCCGCGTATGACCTTGACGGAATGTGATTTGCATGACTCGTCCACTATTCATGGGGATTAGCTTTGTATACACTAGTTGCTGTTATTTGGGACATTTCGTGCTGAAACATGGCTTCCAAAATCACAGCTTTTTGGGAAGGGTATATGTTTGGCCTTTCCGACGCTAAGTTCAGTCTTTCGTGCATTGTGGAATTATGCAAACGAAATGGTATTGTGGTTCCAAAGCTACTGTGGGTCGAATAATCAAAAAGAACAAATTGCGACCATCTAATGAACGTGGACGAGCAGAGAAGCAGACCAGAAACAAGCCCCAGCCAACACGCCCAGCTCAGGTGGTGCGAGAAATCCGGTCTAAAGTGCTGAAAGAAAATCCCCTCACACAGAGAAGTCTAGCCCAAAGGAAAGGTATTTCACAGGCAACAGTCTCCAGAATAATTCATGACAATCTTGGGCTGGAGCGAGGTCATAAAGCGTCCAACAACGTGGCTCTCACATCATTTATCACAACAACGTGGCCAACTCATCTATGGCTTACTACAGGAAGATGGAACAGGAGACGGGCATACGAGTTATTCCCTTCTCTCATGTGCCTGTAAAATCTCCTGACGCATCACCGATGGATTTCTGTGGTTTTGGTCTCCTGAAACGACGGCTCGGAAGTCGCCGACCAGGAACCGTTGATGGGCTATGGAAAGTGTGTCAGCAGATGTGGAAAGAACTTCCCATGGAGTCCCTCAAACTCAGCCTACTTCAGTGGAAATTACGGTGCCGGGCGATAGTCCAACAACGTGGTTCTCACATCGAATACAACCGATGGTGGCGCCATGGTATTACACCATCGTAATAGAACTGCAAAGTCGTCTCATTTTATCTGAATCAACCCTCTATTATATATAGTTTCTAGGAGGACTTGGAGGCAAGTGAGTAAAATTCTGCGTCTGGATCCTGCGCCTTATATGATTAACAAAAAAATTAGAAGCTCCGTTAATTGAAACGCATAAAAGACTGAAAATGGGTCTATTTATTCAATAGACTTAAAACATAAAAGGCTGAAAATGGACCCAGCGTTAAAATGCAGATTTTGATTTTGATTTCATCTGTGCAGCGTAAAACCTGGATATTTACTAATTCCGTTTGTTTCAAAAAACTTCCAACGAGAGAAAACAATAATATATAAATTAAGTAAATTTTTCCAGATGAGCTATTTGGAGACGTTTTCAACAAAAAAATAAATTTGATTTATTCATTTATTTATAATGATTATTGAACTGTGACAAACTTATTAAAATTAATATAAAGAAAAACATCTGCGTTAATGCACAGATGAAAGGAATAAGAGGAAAGGAATGCAGATATTAAAGCTCACATTCTTTTTCATATACTGGTAAACTTCAGATGTATACAGTAATAATGGTACTATAACATGAAATATACAGAAGAAAAGAAAGACGAGACACGAAATCCCTGAAATAAAACAAAATTAGACATAAAGTGGTAAGAGTCTGAAAAAAGCTGACGTTTCGGATATAGACTATCCTTTATCTATGCCAAAAATTAAAGTAATGATAATTTCACAAAGCGGTATAGTCACTAGTGAACATATCTCCAATCCCAATTAAATTTTTTCAGTTAATGTGATATTGATATACCAGTATACAAAAATGTTGAGGATCTAATTCACCAATAATTAACAATTTTGTAATTATTAACAATTTACAAAAAAAAAAAGCTGAATGAAAAAAGCTGACAACTAAAGATGATACAACTGATCTATCGATGAAATAGAATTCAAATATATAAATAAATTAGTTTTAGTTTAGATTATGTAAAGCAATTCTTTTAATTTTTTTTTTTTTGCTGATGAAGGGTGCTGGTTGACCCCGAAACTTTAACAATTGTTTTCTAACAATTAATTGGAATTTTGGTGATTTATATCTTGTTGATTTTTATCTTGTTACAGCTAGTTAAGCAACAAATTTCATATTGCGTACTTTGTATTAATGCGGCAAATTGTTAGAATTGGACTTAGGTTAAATAGCAAATTTTATATTTTGATTTATGTCAATTTACATTTGGACCAACAACGATTTATTCCATAAGCATCAATCTTGAAGACGAACTTTAAAGTAATGTAATTTAATTTAATTATGGTGGACTGTCACGGAAAATCGTTTAACATTAAAATATTATTGAAATTTTATATTCTCCCATTTTTGATGAAATTAAATGATTTTTATCATTTTAGAAAATTGTAAATTTAATTGTAAATTTTTTTTTATTTTAATGAATATTTGGAAATCTTTGTATCTAATATTTTATTTAATATTAATCCAATATTTTTGGGGAAAATTTTTACATTTTATATTCAATTATTTCTTAGGAGTTAATGGTTAATTTAAACTGTATCTCATGAATAGATCATTTTTACTATCTTTAGTTGTCAACTTTTCCATTTTTAATTATTGATGAAGTGGTATTAACAATCTCAAGAAGTTAAATAATAAATCAAATTGGTTTTCAGTAATTCTACATTTTTCTGTTGTAGATGAAGCTCCTGTTGTTCAGATGTTTCCGATGACCGGATAACTATTTTTTCTTCTCTGACCAATACACATTCATTTTTTAATATGTGATAACGTTAGACTGAGAGAAAGTAAAATGTTGCATAGAAACAGTGGATAAACGGATGCTACAAATGATGCACACAGTTTGTAAACAGTAAAGCATCAGATATCCTTATAATGTATAACTTTCACTTAACTTAATAAAAGTAATGAGATGAAAAGGAAACATAACCAATTTAAATGCTACTTTCTCTCTTTATGTTATATATAAAATGATCTTAAAATGTCAAAGCTTTTTAAAATTCAAGACGAAATACGAACAAAAAGATATTTAATTTCATTAGGAATCATATTAGCAATGAGATCATAAAGAATGGGAAAAATTGTATTTTAATAATATCATAATGATTTAATTAAAAATTTGTAGGTTTCCCCTAGATTCAATATCTATAAGAAAATAATAAATTTCCATCGCAATAATAAGCCAGTTAATGTCTTTTTCATAATGCATTTCCATTAACTTTCCATGAAACTTTATACAATTATTGGAATTTAAAAGCCACATTTAAATTCAACATAAAACGAGCGAACCACAATCAATTCAGTTTGTAATGTAAAATTTGGTTATGTCTACGCAAATAACCCTTTAATATTAATACATTCTCTCGTTGGCTTGCCAATGAAAAGGTTTCCAAAGTGTATATAAAAATGTACGCAAATTAATATAATCGTATGTTCATCAGGCCGCGTTCTTTTTTTTACAATAAAGTGAGAAACATGTCCTGAAAGACATGTGCTAAGAGTTTCTTAATTTGTCATGTCTCAGAAAGAAACGGTTTGTAGTAACAGGCAAAAGAAAAGTTCTTCGCAGTACATAATCTGGTATTTTCCCTTCATTTTTTAAAAATTCTTTGATCTTTGATGAATTTTAAGGAATTATAATAAGTGATTTTTGAGCGTCTCTATTCTCGTTGCATTAAAAAAAAGAAAATGCAGAATAATAGCACGACATAAATCATTTATTGACTTGAAAAAATAATAGAATTAACAAATAATCAATAGGAATTTATTTACGTCTATTACGTGTTTGAGTAGCTTCGTATAGCCTTGGTATTTTCTACTTATCTGTTTGCATATGCAAAATGGAAAGAAACTCAGATAAAAAAAAAAACCTCCCTTGAGATATACAGTTAATATTTTTCATTGCCTTCATAGGAAAACTTGAAAATTTGAAAATACTGAATTCCAATTTTCATCTTATTCTGTTATAATAACGCTTTTCATTGATGATGAGTTTAATGACGAATTGGCTGTAGACCTAAGGTGGTTGCTAATGATATATCTAGACAGGTGATTTTAACTAAAAACCATACGCGGAAAGCTATTTGGGATCCGGAAGATTAAAACGTCTCTAATTCCATGGTTTACCAGACAAAATCTGCAAATATTTCGTTGGCATCACATTGCATGAAGGATAAAGGGGCATATTCAGAATCCTGGTGTCTTTTAATCTTTACAAAACAACTTGACATTTTTTGATATTTTCAATTGAATGTGCTCCAATATCATTCGTTGGTAAATAAAAAATTACGGAATAATTTTCACCTCACTTTGTATATATTTAGGGAATACTTCTCTGTGTAAAGTTGAAAAAATAAAGCGGTCCCCCTCAACTGTGATTACAGTCAGACCTCAAACATTCGCGCTTCGTGATTCGCGAATTCACAGATCCGCGAAAATTTCATTGGAACTGAACTTATTTACATCCGCGATTTTTTTGCACATCCGCGAAATATTTGAAAAACCATACAGAAGTGTTTATGTTTAATTTTCGTAGTAATTTATAAGTTTTCATGCTTTTATGTGTAAAATTGATAAGAAAATTCGTGTGTGCCTTTGGGGAAAGTTCAAGACATATAATGTACAAGGCGTATTCAGAAAGTAAGTTCCGTTTTTTAATAAAAACAAAACTTTTATATATTTTTTAAAAATTTTTTCTTTACCAGATTCTATATATCTTTAACTATTTTTGTATATAGTTTCCAAGTTTATTTAAACACTTGTTCATAGCGCTCAATGAGCTTTTACATGCTCTCTTAATATAAGGTGAGGAAAGCCAAGCAGTTTTCACTTCTTCATCATGGCTGAAACGCAGCTGCCGTTGAACTCCTTTAGATCCCGGAACAGGTGGTAGTCACTGGAAGCGAAGTCCGGAAATCAGATGTTTTGGTTGGGAACAACTTGACCACCCGCTTAACAGTCTGGACTTTGTGTCCAATGGCTACCACCTATTCCGATATCTAAAAGAGTTCGTCGGCAGCCTGCATTTCAGCGACGATGAAAAAGCATCGACGGGTTTTGGAACCTAACCTCCCGAATGTTCGAGGTCTAACTGTACCAGTTTATTCCAGTATATTAATTACAAAGTGATTTATACTTAAACTATACAAATTTTATTCATTTTGTTTATAATTAATTGAAATTTTTTTACAGACTATACTTTAGAAAACGCTGTTGCAAGCCTTTATCCCAAATAAAATAGCTACAATGCAAAACTTCCCCCGACACGGTACAGAAAAGTGTATTATTGATTTTCGACCAATTGATTATAATTGATTTCCACTTTTCACTTTCCCACTTGGCTTGAAGAATCTAAGTAGAAATCGAAACTTCTAGTCAATTGCTAGATTTTCATCTAACGATTTTCGACCAAAAAACAGGCCAACCAACAAGAAGCTAAACACGTGGACTTTTAATTGCAGTGATGATTGAATTCTCGTATGGAAAATTGTGTTGATGTAAACATATTTTGCTCTTTCATCTCATATCTAATTGAAGGCCGTTTCGCTTGCTTGAAGATTGACCAAACGAAGCAATCACTTCATTCTGGATAAAAGTCAAATATATTTCTTACATTTCCTGAATCGGTATTTAATTTACTTGATATTTAATCTAAATACGTATTACGGGAGTTTCCTATGCTTTTAATGTAGAAATATGTGACTTGTTTCAAGTAGTTCCTCAGTCCGCATAAAAATTACGGGCCTCATTGTCAATATTGAAAGTGATAAAGCATCTAATAAGTAGTTGTCAATACAACAAATTATTTGATTTAGAACATAGTGAATGGTTAGATTTTTCTTCATCTATTATTAAACAGAGAGCACTGAAAGAAATCTAAGGTTTAGACGAAATGAATGTTGGTAGAAAAAAAGGTTGTTTCCTCCCTTCTCCTCCTAAATACTATCTGTTCAGAAGTATACAACAACGATAACAAATCCTCTAAATACAAAAAGAATCAAATACGGGCAAACGGTCATAAAAATATCTAATTGGAATTTTAAGAAAGTTAGACGCCATTTTTACCAATTCCTTTGAATTATATTCAATATGCTAAATTTAATTGCGGGTGAGTTATAAGCTCGAACAAAATATAATACGAAATGAACTGTACGAGCGAAAAATAAGAATTTGACAAATAAATGTCAACCCTGAAACTTTGTAACAGAATTACAAAATATGAAAAAATACGAGTGTATAGCAAAAAATACAGAACTCTGGGTTTTCTTCTCACTAGATGTTATTCTAAATAAAAATTTAAATTATCTCGAATGATACAAATTGCTGAAATAGGCATGATAAAAGCTTCAAGAAAAAAGGTTCAGACTTAATAGCAGTGCTTCACAAGTCGACATTTGAAAAAGTGTAAACACGATAAATGAAGATTGATGATTCCATTAATCTCTATAAACAGAAACAGAAATTACTACTGCAGAAGATTTAGCACAACTTTAGAAAAAGTTGTGAATCATTATTTCTGTAGAAAGGTTAGAATAATGAGAAAAGACTAATCACTTCTGACGAGAAATGGAAAATCAAGAGGAAGTTACGTTACGTTCTTGAAAGTTATGTTGAAACGAAGAACACTTACCGGGTGTTTCAAAAATAACCGGTATATTTGAAAAATCAATAAAAACTAAACGGGCAGCAAAAGAAATACACCGTGTGTTGCAATATGCTTGGGACAACAGTAAATTTTCAGGCAGACAAACTTTCGAAATTACAAACGGTGTATTTCTATCGCTGCCCGTTTAGTTTTTATTGATTTTTCAAATATACCGGTTATTTTTGAAACACCCGGTATAAACTCTCTCACAAACACTGGGTTGAACAGTTCATTTTATATTTCATGGTTGAACATAGAAACGGTTTATGTGCGAGAGGCGTTCATTAAGTTCGATCTTTGGGAAGAAACCAAAGAAAATATTGCAATTTTACATGTGTGTTAGAATGAATGCTTAGAACACGTTGTTCTAACTCTATTTCAGAAAACTCTTCAGTGAAGTAAAGTTAAGGTTTGAATCATCACCCGGACTTTATTTATTGGTCAAATAACACGAAAATTGTACAACGTGTAATAGAATTCGTTTTTATTATCAATATAGAAATGGAGAAAAAATTTTAAAAATATAACTGAATGTAGAAACAAAATTTGAAATTAAACATATTTTTTTCCTCTTTAATTTTGCTCTGAACTTCTTTAAATCGCCTTAATGGCATGAAATAATGAAAATCACATTTCACGTTACATTTAAAAAAATTTATTTGCACATTTGACGGATACACTTTTGCCATTTTGTTACAGTAACTGTCAAAACTTCTCTTATTGTGGAGTTTATTGTGAAAACCTAGACTTTCTTTAAAACAGAATCCAAAAAGATCTTATCTGTTCGTGAAAAGAATTTATACAGGGCTTTTACGAGGACACTTTAAATTTTATTCCAGGATTTAGAACTAAACAAAAATTAATTTGAGAATGTTTGAATAATATGGAATCGTTGATTAATGTGTTTTTTAGTGGTAAAATTATTATTAGGAGCTTTAGCAAAAAGCTACTTATAAGAATGCACGCCTGGTCTGTACGTTTATCCGGCCGTCTGTCCGCAGTTAGCACGATAACTTGAAAACAGATTAATTTTTTCAAATTCTGTTTTCAGAAATAAGATCATCAAGGTCTTAGCTCGGCCGTATCAACTTTTCAGAAGTTTTCGTGGATCTCTTCAAATTGATTTCACGTGCTAAAACAGTAACTGTAAAAAATACAGTGACCAAGATAATGGATGTCAGATAACAATCGATTTATCAAGAATGAATATATTGTTACTTTCTGTTCATTTTTCAAGTATTATTGACATCAGCGCGCGCACGTGAATTCGCTTTGTCGACGCACGATTGCTCAAGTGCTCATAATCTACATTATTAAGTAGCGAAAGAATGGAGCTACTTATTGGTTTTACAATGTCCGTCCGTCCCCTTTCTTTATTTTTTGAGGTAGAAGGTTGAAATTCGAAATGTAACTTACTATGGGCATGTCCACCTTCACTATTTAATTTGGTTTAGATTGGTGCACTGAGGTCGGAATTACGGGGGTGGGATTCAGAGGGGAGAAAAGATCTATATGCTATTTAGGTAAGTAAAGGAGTGAAATTCAGTATCCAGATTCCTCTAGGCAAGATCTACATTACTATGAAGTTTAGGCCCAATTGTTCCAATGGGGTCGGAGTTGCGCGGGTGGCAGTCATTTGATCTTTAGAACTTTGGCAACATATGGCATGTGATATTCATTCGATTGGAAATGATGAAAAGGGAAAGAAGATATGAGCTTTTTTACATTTTCTGCATATACGTTCGAGAAAATCAATTTTTTTTTACAAGATTTTATTTTCAATGTTTTTATGTTTGGTAATCAGGAGTTAGAACGATGTTTGAAAACCAAAACTCAATTTTCACAAAAAGTGGAGTTAGAACAATGCAGTCGAAATAATTTCCTGACCTATGCAGTCGATATGATTTTCTATAAAATTACGCATTTTTTTCTAGCGATGGACGACCTGCCTGATGCAATCATTAAAGAAGTCTGAACTTTGAGAATGAAAACGATTTTCTGTCCGTTCTTTCGATTCTGGCTCATAAATGTGCATTCAGCATTTGTCTGTGTTGATTAGGCGGCTGAAAAAACTCGTTCACGTTGGCTTTGTATATCTCCAAAATCATCCGCGAATGCTTTTCATTGTTGCTTTTGAGTGAATCTCGATAAACGATGGAACAATCGTGAAAATTTTACATACGCACGAAAACATTGATTACCCTTATATAATAAAATCTTGTAAACATTCCAAGAAGGAGTTTTAGCTGTGAAGCAGAAATACAATTATTACTGTATTATGAGCACTTGAGCAATCGTGCGTCGACAAAGCGATCGTCACGTGCGTGTGCTCACGTCAACAATGCTTAGAAGATAAACAGAAAGTGCGTGTGCTCACGTCAACAATGCTTAGAAGATAAACAGAGATAAACATTCATTCTTGACGAGTCGATTGTTTTATGACATGTCATTATCTCTGTATTCTTTACGATCACTGTTTTAGCACGTGAATTCGACTTGAAGGAGTCCATGAAAAATCCTCAAAAGTTAATACAGCCGAGCTAAGACCTTTGAAAAAGTTAATCCGTTTTCAAGTTAACGTGCAAACGGTGTAAGGCCGGTCGGATAAACGTACAGACCAAATGTGCATTCTTGTAAGTAGCTTTTTGCTAAAGCTCCTAATAAGGCATATTCACGCAGATATCCCAAAGATGCAAACTTTCTGAACGCCCCTTAGACGATAACACGAACGTCTTCAGGAGCTTAAGATCTCCGGTCTCCTTAAGTGAAAATATCTATGTAAAAGAGTCAATCAATACTGTTTCTTGGTGTATGACAGTTTGTTAATTTCGAAGGGTTGCTTTTGAGTGGAACTCAGTTGGTCGAATTTAAATCTTGCTCATAAAATTTGGTCACTTAAAATTTTAGCAATTACTCTATAGAGGTATTTTTTATTTAACTGGTAAAAAAATTTATATTATTACCAGTTATTACACATTAGGAGCTTTAGCAAAAAAGTCGAATTCAAGTGCTAAACAGTGATCGTAAAGAATACCAAGATAATGGCATGTCATATAGCAATCGATTCGTCAAGAATGAATGCATTGTTACTTTCTCTTCATCTTTTCAGCATTGTTTACATGAGCACGTGACAATCGCTTTGCCGAGGCTCAATAACTCAATCACTCAGCGTTAAGCAATAAAATAAACGTAAATTGTTGAATTAAATATTAATTCTATGTCACAGCTAAAGCTCCTTCTTGGAATATTGTAGGAGTGTATTATTGAAATATGAAACAATGAACCATTATAAGAAAAAAAAAGATACTTATAACGTTTTGAAAGTAACAATAGTGAATTTCTTCGTTTTATTAAAAAACAAGTTAAAATTTTGAAATTACTGAATTAGGATGTAACAGCTTAATAATCACAAGAAATATGCTCTATAGCCTTTGTTTATTTAATAAATATATATATATATGCTGTAACCGTATATAAATATGTACGATCCACTAAATGTTTTCTTGAGATTGTAGATTGTGATTTGTTGTATCGTACGTACTTAAAAATTAAACGTAACAATTGTACGTTGTATCGTTGTACATTTACAATGATAATTCCAAACAAGAAAAATGAAGGGAAAAAACTTATGAAATATAAAGTTAATAAAAACAATAATGCTATCTAGAATTTTTACATTATGAACCTGTATGGTCGTTTTCCAAAAACCCGTCTCTCAAACAGGCAAATAATCATGCCCAATCAATGGGGTAATAATCAGGTAAGAAAATATAATTCTGTTAAATTTTGTCTTATTACTATTATGAATTGAAGCGATTTTTTGTGCTGGCCGATTATTTCAATCTTCTTCGTCCGGTAATTATGCCGGCTCGAGTCGTGGGTTCAAATCCCAACGAGGGCATGGATTTGTGTTTGTCCCTTTACTAACAAGCTTGGGAGACTAAGCAAAGTCTCAGTAGGCTGATCCACTGTAAGGGTAATTTCCAATAGATCCAATGGTTATTTAACATCCTCGACACCGAAAAGGTAAAAGAGGAATAGAGAAGAGAGAGTGTGGTAATTAATAGTAGCAAGTGACAGCCGAACACAAGCAGCATATCTTAAAGCACATAAACTAATACAAGACTGTAAAGCTGTAGCATTTAATGATTTAGTGAGATAGTTCATAAAATTACTAAAAATGCTCAGATCCAAAGTGGTCCCCGTAGTGAAGATTAAATAAAAAAAAAAAAAGTGATTACATTAGTGAAGGTTAATGAAGAATTTGAAGTTTATTAGAGTAAGAATTTCTTCCAGTAAACCAAATCGGCGCACAATATAACAATTTCGACAATTTTAAAAATACAGTTGGGTTCCTAAAAAAAAAGATAAAAGTTGAATAGCATCCACTCTTCGAGATAATTGCAAGAGGAAACTATTGAATATGTAAATTGAATTTACCACTCTTATGATAAATTATGCCCAAATCCTTAATTTGTTCTTTCTTAGTTATTATAACATCCTTGGCTTTATAAATAATAATAAATTTATGAGTTTTGTCGGAATAACATTATATTGAAGTTAAATTCTCCTGACTAAAACCATTTTCTTTTAGCCAAGTTAAATAGTAATCTATACAAATCTGTAATTTAATTTGATCAGTAAAAGATGAAATCGTGGAGAAGATTTTTATATCATCAGCACATTGAAAACATTCTATATTTGAATTTTTAATGATTATTGGTAAATCCAAAACATATAAACTAAAACATAGTAGGTTCCAAAAGCGACCCTTGTGAGATCCCAGGAGTAAGGGATATATCGAAAATTAAGATTTTCCGCACGAAGGCGAAAAGTTCGACAACTTGTCTGATAAGCAAATAGTCAGGAACACCAATCAAATTAAGTTTTTAGATTAATTGATATCAGAATCGAAAAGATTAATTGATATCAGAATAGAATATCAATAATCGCCTAAAACTTAGTAAAACTTGATCTTTTCGGTCTAAAATCGCGTTGATTATGAGGAGCTATTGGCTCATAAAAATGTTTCATATCTTTAGAGATCCAGGTTTCTATAAATTTAATTCATAAATAACTCTAAGTTTAGCTGAACAGGAAAACAAAGTAATCGGACGCGATTCCATTAATGACAACTAATTACATTTATTGAAAAAGATAACTATTAGATAAATAAAAAAAACTTTTCCATTGAAGAACGATAAATACCAGTAGATAGAGAAATAGATTCAACAATCTCACCATAGGTTTTAAAACTTCTACAAGCAGCCTTCATAAATAAAATCTGGTATATTTTCTGTAATTGAATAACTCGCAGTTTTTATACCAACACTAAGTTTCATTAAAACAGCCGAGCCAATGAATTAAAATAATAACTCGTTTAGTCACCAATCTCTTTAAGAAAAGACATTTTTCTGCATTACCATTATTAAAAGTTGATTCTTACTTAGATAATCTGTATAAAGAAGTAGGGTCATGTTGTTTATTATAATGATTTAACTTAGATATAATATGAGAAGTTATGAAATCTAATCACTTGATTCCTAAATAAAAATAATTTATTTACAAGTAGAACTGTTTACAACTTATAATTACATTGTGATATAAATTTTTATAATTAGTCATCAATTTAAATAAAAGCATCAAATAACATTCCATTATTCCAGCTAATAAATTCAAGGTAAGGTTAGGTTAGGTTAGGTTAGGTTAGGTTAGGTTAGGTTAGGTTAGGTTATCAAATGGCTAGGTTATCAAATGGCTATTGAAAAATTCATCCAATGATGAATAAAAACAGGTGAAACTGAAAAATTTAGAATGCAGATTCCTTTTTGTTCAAAATGTGAAAATACCCCGTCTAATGCTTGTCAACATGCTAACCACTTCATTGTTCATGATTTTAAATTTCATTTTAAAAATGCTAATATTATGATGTTTAATTTGAAATTTTTCTGAAGTTTTAACTAAATTAACTTAAGCGAAAACGGCTTTTCGAAAAAGAGAAGAAGCGAAAACGGGAACTTATTTAAAATGAACACAGTCCTAAACTATAAACATGTTTTTAAAGTAGAAAACTGAGACAGAGGAAGAAATTTTCTACAGATATGAGCAACGCTGTTAAGTATAATGAATTAATTGCTTGCAAACAAAGAAATAGAAGACAAAAGAGAAAATGGACTGTAGACTATAAATTTATCTCGTTACTACAAGATGCCCTGTATCATATGATATAAATATTTTTTTCTTTTTCAAGAAGTGTTTAATTGTATTAAATATATTTAATTGAAATTTGAAATGAAAAATTACATTCTTGCTCTGTATTTCCGCAAAGAATGATTGAGCTTCAATTATAAGAAGAAATTCGGAGACGACCTTCCGCTTTTCTACAAAGAAGTTTTATTCGGCATAGATATATATTTCGGATGTAAGGATCCATCTTTCAGTATGATACATCTACTGTTTAGTTACTTTCCAATTATATTTGATGAGATTCAATGTTTTATAGATAAAAATTAGAAGAAAGCGAAAGACGCACTTCTGATGAAAATGAAGATGCTCTGGTTTTCTTATATATAGAGACAAGCTAAGTGGACTTTTAAAGGTAATGAGAGCAAGACTTACTTTATAATAAGCGATTTTTTTTTAAAACATTATTTCACGTAATTTAGAAATTGGAAATAAGCTTAACCGTGTCAGCAATTCATTCCGTTTGTTAGTGGTATAGAGGTGCGAATGAATATAATGTTGATCAGTATGATATATATTTCTGCTATTGCAGTAGAAAATAAGAAATGGAAATTCTTAATGGAAAATCTAAACGATCTTGCAATTTCTTCATCCAGACAACAGAATTAAAATTGACGCAGATTTTCAGTTATTGCCTCTCGAACAGAAATTCGATAGGAAAAAAACAATCTCAAAAATATTAATTATTTAAAAATTGAAGGATATTCAGTATAAATATTTAACTGATAAAAAAAATTATTTAAGAAATAATTCCATCTCCAGTCACAATTTTACAAGCTTCTCCGATAAAAATTAAAAACAACAGCAAAAAAAATAAATAAATAAAAATAAAAATAAATTGAAAATGTTTCGCAATATTATTCTCAAAATTTAAATTTTTTGTGTATTCAAGTTTGCGAGTATTCAATTAAAGTTATGGTTTGTTGAAACACCCTTCTGAAAGTAATTCTTACAAATGAAATCAAAAATAAACAAATGAAAAAGTGGAAGGATTCCTCAGGTACCTTAGAAGATAGCTCCTTGGATAAAAGACCTTTTTACACGCAATCGTACAATCATAAGCTTATATTTTCTTGGGATTGTTATGAAATTTTTTCAGTTTAATTTTATTAGATATAATTTTCATTGAGCCATTTCCCCCCTTCTTAATATAATCCAAATAAAAATAAATATTAAACTTTCAAATTCCGAACAGCTATCCCTATCTGCAGTAATAATCATCTTTTGGGTGATTTAAGTTCAATTTGGAAATATATACATTACCATGACCTTCAATGAGAATAAAAAATCTTTGACTTCTGCAACAATGAAAATTACAACTTAAGGTCTCCTATAAAATCTATAAAACAAAAACACTTCTCTCATTTTTATACGAGTTAAAAACTGGCGTAAATTGCTTTATATACATAGAAGTAATGCATTGCCTTCAGAAATCTAAAATGAAATTATGTAAACTTGTAGTATTTTCTCAGCATTTTTAAGCTGTAACTCTTTTCTATTCACTTGAAAAATATTCCATGTCTATATAAGTTAAAAGGTGTGTCTCTTTAAGACAGCTCTCAAAGCAGGAAAAAGGAAGGAGGGAAGAAAAACTATTGCTTGTGTTGCTAATGGCAATAACAGAAGGCTTAAGAACTCCAACAAAAGCTTGATGATTTTATTACTATAATCAGCCTCCAACTATTAGTGAAGATAAACACTTTAAGAACAATTTTTCGCGCATAAATCAAATGTGCACCATTCGAAAGAGAAAAGAAATTTTCTATGACAGAGGAAAGAAGGTTTTAATTTTTCTTCTTAATGAATAGGAATTTTAATCAAGTTTCTGCTATCCATTTTGAAAATATTAGAATATTTAGAATAATTACAGTAGAGCTATTTAAATCGTAATAAGAAAGTTTTGTTTAAAAAAGTATTATTTTGAATATAGCAAAGAAAAAAAGAAAATACATTTAGAATGTGAAATAGAAACTAAAGCTAAATTCTCAAAGATAATGAAACAAAAGAAAACGTATTCTTAAGTGACAGTTCCCAAAATGATGAAGAAGAAATTCAGATATATTTTCATTAAGTAGTTCCATAACGATTACCCAGGCTTACAAAAAATGACTTTTTAAAAGCTTTTTTAACATTAAGAGCTGATTCTTATGATTTTTTGGTGCTGAATTCGGATCTGATCTCAATATTTTACTATCACCCACAGATTTCTTGTTGTTCAGTGATAACTTTATTCCTAGTTTGGGGTGTGATAAATTTCCTTGTGGCCCAAAAATATGGATACTTTAACAATGGAGCTGCTTATCTGCACACCCGTTACTTTAACATTGCAGTCTCTATGTGACTAACACGGAAACGTGAAGTGATAGAAAAATCTAAAAGCAGATTCGGATCCAGTACACTAAAAACGACAAGAATGAGGCGAATTCATTCAAAAAGTTATTTTTCATCGTTGGCTTGTGTTATTATTGTATTATGAATTAATCGAATAAGAAAATTACTGAAAATTATTTCCACTGACTTTCTAAGTTTAAATAAACTTTTTCGGTCTATTCTTGGCTAAGAAAATTTGAGTGGCATTTTGGAACTTAATAATCCTTTCCAACAAATAACGAAAACTAATCAGATCATCTGTATTAAATGATTTCTA
Source organism: Rhysida immarginata (assembly GCA_023313115.1). Taxonomy (NCBI): domain Eukaryota; kingdom Metazoa; phylum Arthropoda; class Chilopoda; order Scolopendromorpha; family Scolopendridae; genus Rhysida; species Rhysida immarginata. Next base: position 1,799,983 of record JAHWFO010008480.1, read on the forward strand.
TATCCGTAGATATTAAATTGCATTTTTTATTATTTGCCTTTTTTATCATTCAAGTCGATATAGTTGAAATTTTGATATTTCATTACTCATTTTCTGAAACCGGATAGAGGAAAAATTAAAATGGGGTTTGTTAAATGACACAGACCGCCCTTTGCAATTTATTTCAATAAATACATCTCAAACTTAATTTTGATTCTTTTAATTTACGGTGAAGGTCCTTTTTATCTCAAAGAAATTGTCAGATAGACGGTTTTCACCGTTGTCGCTCCTCTTTAATAAATATCCTTGTTTATTCAGTTTATGGCAATTTTATATTCGGCTGCATTTATTTAAGTATCCATCTTTCGGTTGAAGACCATCGAATGAAAAAAAAATTCAATCTTTTGAAATACCATAGCCAAAGCTAATTTAATTGTTGTCACCTTTCAGGAATTCTCATAAAAAGCCTAATTTGATAAAAAGATTTCAATTGCTTTAAATTAACTTGTTAAATTAATTCAAACCTAACCTAACCTAATTTGTTAAAAGGATTTCAATTGCTTTGAATTAATATACATGATTAAACTTATGATTTAAGCTTAATATTGTTAAATCCGTAAGTCACTGTCACATGGTAGAGGATATCTTCAGCTCTGTCTATATAAAGAAATTCTCATTGGAGGGGAAAAAACAAATTTTTATTGATTATAATTTTATTTCTATATATACAGTACTTGCTCAAATTTTTTTAATATTTAGAATAAACAGGAAATCTTTCACAAATGGAGATGCTTACTATAATTTAGAATGAGAACTACCACAAACTCACTTTGATCTAGTTCTCCTTCCACCAGCAGATATAATAAACGATGAAGGTTTAAAATGCTATTAAAAGTTACTTTAAACTGATCAGTATATGATGATTTAAAAAGGAAAGAGAAATTATCTAGTTTTATAAGAACATTTAAAGAGAAGTTCGAACAAATTGGACAGAACAAGACGGGATACCCAAAGTATGTACTTGTATATCGATCAAAAGCTAATTTCTTTGGACTGGCAGATTAGAACCTTATGAACTTCATATCAGTAAGAAAGCAAATTGACTGTACTTATTGATATCAAGCACCCCGTTATGCAGTGTTCGGTTTGTAAAAAAATATCCAGTATAGGAGAGCTATTCAGAATTTTTCAGCGTACTGTTTTTCTTGTGATTAATAAGAATGCTACATGAAAAGACTTTCTCCAAAAACCTGCAATATATTAACATTTAAAATTGTTATCCTGAGCTAAATTTGGAAACAAGATTTCTAAAAATGCAGTTCACTTTAAATCTACTTTAAGAGGAATCATTAAAAAGTTCATATCTTTTCAATATATAAGTTTATAGTGATTTCATTTTTTATTAATTTTCGATAAAAAATTTTAAATTTCGTTCAAGTTGTAGGAAAGATCATTTTGCAATTTTATTTCAAAATAAAAATATCAACTTAGAAAATGATTAATTTTTCTTTCAAATGACTTACTTTGATAATTAAATGCAGAAAATTGTTAATAAAATTCCACGGCCTGGACTCGAAACAGCAACATCCGGAAGTATTGTGTGAAAAAAATTTCTCGTCTTGAAGTTCTATAAAATAAAATTTAAAATGGAAAAAATTAGAATAAAATACAGGCAAATTTTAAGTGTAGCTGTTTAAACAGGACGTTATTTACATAATTAGTTTATTTACTCGTAATTAAATTTTGCGTTCTGTAGAATGGTTCCCATAAATCATAAAGCAAAGGTTTTCAATGTTAGTATAAAAAAACTATTTTCAATTTTAGATTAAACAGAAATGCAGCACGTAGAAGATATAGAATTAATTGTCTGAAAGATATTAAAGAGTAAATACAGTAAAAAATTATGAAAAACATTTCGATAAAAGAGAATTTATGTTAGATATTCAATTAATTAAACTATTCAAAGATTCTGAAGCCTCACATTTTTTAGGAACCGTCCTTGAAGCAAAGGAAAGAACCAATTTGGGAACTGGAGATTACGATGAAAACATATCAACGAATTTTAGATTAAATATATAAATATGTTAAAAGTTATTGATTTATTATCAAATTTAATGTTTTTTAATACAATATTAATAAGTTATCCTAAGAAACTAAGAAAGGTGCCCATACCAACTCTATACTCAATGAATTCATAGATTCAGAATCAAAGTATATACTCTGATGCTGTTAATAATTATTGAACAGGTCTTGCTTTTCTCGAAAGACAAACGCTTCCTCTGTGCTTAACACAATAATTAATTAGAGATTCTAATTTAGAGAAAGAATATCTTGGAATGCTTTTTAGGAGCAAAATTATGAGCTTTAAATTTATTTCCTCCTCTTGGGAAAAAGGAAAATTTCTTTCGATACAAAAATTGTAATTTAAATTTTTAAAAAAAATCATTATTTTTGACATTGTAAACCTTACACATTTGTGGCTTTTATCCAAACATCATTTTTAATAGTGGTTTGTCTATTTGATTTTCATTTAAAATCAGAGGAGCAAAATTAGGCTTTCAACAATTTTGAAGTCTAGTGCGAATAAAAATAATAAAATTTTTCAATTAAAATTTTTTAATATAAATTAAGAAAATTAAATTTATTTTGATATTAGGCTAAAAAAAAAAAGAAACTTAGGAATCCTAAATTGAAAAACTTTGTATAGAATTTACTTTTTAATTTGTGTATTAAACATGAAGTTCTTTTATATATAACTGGTGGTATCTTTTCAAATGTGTTTTTCAATAGAATATCTGTTATAATAAATCTAACTTATACTCAATTCTAAATTATACGTGGCTGTTATCTACAATTAAATGGAACAAGAAATCAACTGTTACGTTTTCCGCAACACAAGGCAAACAATCTTCTTCTGTTTTAATAGTTTTTTAATCTTTTTGTTTCTTTTTTCTCTAATTTTACGGAATACATGTTACATCACCATGCATATGCATAAAATTTTGCAAATTATTATAGGACATACATTCGAACTCGATTTAATACAATCCAAGTAAAAGAGGGAAAAAAATCAACGAATTTTATGGAATTTTTGACATCATCAGATGGAAATGAGAGCTTCATCAATTATAATAGTAATAGAGAAACGAAATAATTAGGATAAAATAATTAAATTCAAAGTCAGCTCATAGGGAAAAATTGAAATCTTGTGAACATAATGAATCTGCTGTTCTGAAGTATATCAGGTAATATTAAGGGGCTTCAGTTTAAGTAAAACGTAATTACAAATTTATGCTAAGTAGAAATTATTTATCAACGATGCTAAAATTTGCGAAAACCTTTTAAACAAGCAGTATTAAATCTTCATACTAATTTCCAAAAAAAAAATAATGCACACCTTAAATATACATTAAATTTACATGATCTTTTGGTCCCATTTATTTTTTTACAGGCTGCTTCCACATAACAATTATTTATTGCTGTGATTTAATTTCAGCAATTAATTTCAAAATCTAATTTATGTAATATAAGAAGATATCATAAATTAAAAATCTACAATAATTTAGTGGAAAAAATTAATTATGCTCCAATATTATTTTACGGACAACAAAACATAAATGAAAATCAACAAAAACTAATTTATGGGAAAGACAAAACACATTTAATGTCCCAAACTTGAGTGCTTTGACTATAGGCAATGCTCGACTATATTTAGGCGAGCATTATTTATACAAAGAGCAAATCTAGATATTTTTTTTCCTAGATAAATATATATAAATTGTTAACACTCATTTTTATCTTTTGAAAGTTATAATTCATATATATGAACAACGTATTCATTTTCTTTTCAAGGATTTCACATGTAATTAGATTCATTTGAAATTTAGCTGCAGTAAAATTTTATGTTTTCAGATTACTCTGTAATCACAAGAATCAAATAAAAAAGTTTACTGCAGTTAATTTTATTTCTACATAGATAATTTTTTTCTATTCTATGTGCAGAAATTTTAGTCGGATATTTTTTTAGAAGTATGCTCTTCCTTTATTTATTTAAACTTGATAGGCTTTCTATATTTACTCCCATTATCTGCTGATAAGACATAAGAACCGTCGCTTCAGACAAGAATTCATTAAAAAAATTTTTTTTTAACAATTTCTATTTTTTTCAAAGATTCTTTCTTATTACTGTTATTTCATTTGTCACATTTATATTTTTATCACCCAATCGTAGAAACTGCACCTTTCTATTATCAGACGGACGAGACTTTGATCCGTTTTCATGTGTTTCAAATAGTTTTTTTTATTATATTTATAATTTCACTTTTTATGAGCAGCATTAAATCAGTGAAGTAAAATCTATCTGATTAAGAATATTGGAATTGCTATGCAACCAATCTTCAGATTGAACACACCAGTTCATAACAATTCGTTATGGATTTTCTTATTCTCTTAAAGGGAAAATTTGGATTTAATTTTAATCACTTTGAATAAACTCTTAAAATCACTTTATCTCAAGAAATAGTTCTGCAATGTGTAAAATGTTGTGAAGTAATAAAATTCCGATCTATATTCTGATAATCTAAGATTGCGTACGTAAAACTCTACTACATTTGCTTAGTTTAATAGCAATTCGAATAATTTTCGTTTCTCGAAGGATATGAAAATATAAACAAACCTTATTACAGATTACATCTGTTTAATATATTTAATTTTTATGAGTGAATTAATTAGATTTTTTTAACATTTAAAATCAGTCTTTATTGTAGGGGAAGTGATAAATCTTTTATTTCTTCAATTACCCTTCTTTCTTCTTAGCACAAGAAATTCTTCATTAGAAATGTTAGTTAAAACGTTCTTTACACATATGAAGTTGATAGATGTAAAGTAAAGGAAAAATCAAGTTTTAGACAACTATTTTAAAAAGTAAACTGAAGTCACAGGCAAATGCTGACTCAATATTCTGCCCTTTTTTTAATTCGAAGTTCTAACCTATAAATGATCCTGATCTGTTAGAGATAGACCAATCTTATTCATGTATTTATTTCTTATCCATTTTTATTTACCTTTTTAGAATACTTTTATTTATTCTCCTAAGAAATTCCGATTTTCATATGAGTCAGCTTTTCAAAGTAACATTATATACTCAAATGTAAGATTATTACAGAGAATGCTGAAGAAATAATTTGAATTTGCACTGAACGATTTATTTCCACTCGATTTAACATTGTTCGGGAGAATAAATGAAAAACTTTAGTTCTCAATTAATTAAAGTTGTTTCCGTATGAGAATTCCCAGGCCCCTTCATATATATTTTTTTTAAATAGCAATAAAAACTCTTCCCTTTACTTATTATGCTCCTACAAAATTTTTTATATGCCCACTGTAATATGCAACTCGAGTACATATAATAGCTCACATATTACAGTGAATTTTTTCAATTTTTCGTATATTCACAATAGCAAAAATCCCCGACCTCCAGTTACTGTTATACCTAATAGGTACCTTAAATGAAAAGAGATTTCACAATTTAAATATAAATTATAGATTAAAAATTCCAACTTATTTTCTTACCTTAGGAATACTCATAACCTTTAAACTCTTTCCACTGTGAAATCTTAACAAATAAGCACAAAATTTCGCTAACCTATTCTTTATAAAAATGCTACATATATTCAGTGATAACATTCAGAAATGACATGCGTTTCGAAATGTGAGTTCGTTTATAAATTTCCTAACCTTCAAAACTAATCTCACCGAGATGTATTTTATCATTTCATTTCCTATTCTTATGGAAAACAGATATTTCTACCTTAAAATACTAAAATGAGTAGAAAAATCGAAAAATGAAGACAAGCATTGGGTTTTATATTTTCTTCTGAATTTCACAAAACAGTATTATTATCCTCATCATCATAATAAACATAATTTCTTCAGAATGAATTGGTAATTCATAGACTAAGAATAAAATTAATTAGTGATTTTCTTTAGTACTAACGTCTACATGACAGCTTATCTAATAAGCAAACAAGTCATATCTGTTTGGATTTAGAATCCTTAATTCCTCTTTACTAATCAGGGCAGGTTTTGGCAGTTATCAGCATCTGCGTAAGACTCAAATTATATTAAGAAGAATTGTTCTTCTACGATTACCCTGCAGGTGTTTCGTAAAATGATTCACTCATTTGTCTCCACGTAGGATTAGATTTAGAATATAAATTTCATTCTCGTAGGTGTGCATATGCTTCATGTGCTTTGTTATAGGCGGGAAGTGCTCTAACTGAGATTTATAGTTGATACAAACATATATAATCGAACAAGATCATTTAAAAAAATGGCAAAAATATGAAAGTTTGATGTAAATGCTTGGATTTTTAAGATATCATCACACTTTTATTGTAGTATAGCTATATTTGTTCACTGCAATGAAACATTAGATGTAAATGTATTATTGAAAAATACTTCAAATCTTTATTATTTCTTTAATTATCATTTCAATATGTTCATATACTCAAAAGTAGAACAAAAAATAACGTTATTTAAATATTTAAGTCTTCAGTTTTGTAGACTCAGTTTTTTAATTCCAATTTTTTTTTTATTTTAAAATAACCCGGTTATAGTAGGCTTAAAAAATTAAGCTTGCCTTTATTAGCCATTAACAATCATACGTTTCACTTTATTCTAATTTCAAGAAAAATTAATCGCTTTTTTTTCTGCATGTCTATGTGTGTCCATGTTCGTTAAGTGTTCACTGAATCTAATCAAGTATGCTCCATATGGTTTCATTTTCATTTTTATTATTTTCTAAATAAAATTTTCTCCATGGCTGAAACGAAAAAGGGAAAAACAAATAAAAAGAGGCCTGGCTTATGTCTTTCTTAGGTTTCTACTGTTTGTAGCTTGAGCAAAAAAAAATATGAAGTAAAAGAAAGAAGAGATAGAAAGAAGAGAGACCAGAGGTCACAGCCTTGACCTTTCGTGACCGGCAGAGAAAATGGCGGACGAAACGAAACTGATGCCGCTCTCGCATTCACCCTTACTGACGAATTTCATTTTTTAAAAAATTTAATCCTTACTGTTTACCTTTAAAAAAAATGTACTTACACGAGCTTAGATTAAAATGTCACTGTTTTAAAGAAACAGCTTTTTAATACTATTTTTAATTTTCAAAAGTGGAGGCAGTTGAACATCTAAATCAAAAGCGCTTCAAACAGTCGTCTCAATGCTTTCTCTGCGTTTCAACTCGCCTTACTCATATGACTATATTCCACATATTAGATATATTTCACTTATTATCAATTATTAAAAGTCGAGCACATATACAGAATAATCATGTTTAATACGCTGTTATATAAAATGGAAATATTACATAATTAAAACGATTTCTATATTCGAACCACCCCCACATTGAAGGAAGTGAGAAAAAAATACTTCCCTACCAAAAAAATATTCTCTAAATAGAAGGGTTACATATTTTTATTTATTTAATTTTCTTTAATCCACTAAAAATCCCCCAAAAATTTAACAACTGTTGTCATTCGATTCGTTTAAAAAACGATACTTGTAGAAAAATGAAAAAAGAAGGGATAAAAATAAAAAATATATTTCGATATCATGATTTTAATTGTAAAGATATATTACATTCATGTTGAAACTTCTATTGTAATCATCTAGTTTCCTTTTATAGCTACCCACTTTCTCCTTGTCCCCCCCCCCCCCATCCTCCTTGTTGCCAACCAGAGCGTAAGAATTTTATCCCCCTCAAATTAACCGCCTGTAGGTATGGCTTACCTGCATAACCCTCACCTCTTCACTCTCCACCAACCCTCAAAATCACCAGTTACACAGCTAGATATTATTCAGATTCGTATTGCTTTTATTATCATTATCAATAAGAAGACATTCAGCTAGAAGAAAGGCCACGTACTTCATCGCAAATTGGATCATTTCTTACAGTAAGCATATCTAGGTTAAAAAAATAGGGGGGGGGGTAATAATTTCATAGAATGAAAGAAAAAATTTCATAAGCTAATCTAATGCAGAAAGAACAATCACTTTAAAATTTATATTTGAAAATGATGACCAAACAGAAGATGCTCATAGTCATTTTCATACAAAGTCCTCAGTCGTTTACTGAAAGTTCTCTAAATAAAATATAGTAAAGGAATTCCAATTTCGCCATTTCTTAAATGGAAGCATTATTTAAAGATTAATTACTCATATAATTTCGTTTCATGCTTCACAGACAATCGTGAGCGTCAAAATGAAAAATTTTCTATGAAGTTTCTAAGGACACAAACATAAACTGAGAACAATACGTTTACGAGTTAATTGCTTTGGATATTCGGCTATATAATTGAAGCCGAATGGCGATATAATTTGTTACCTAAATTATACGAGACGCCCATGAAGCAATTTATTCTGGACACCTCAAATTTTGTTACAGACTTAAGAAAGCAACACATTTCTTAAGTAAAAGGAATTCTATGACATATGCTTGTAAGTTTAATAAGAAACATTATATTTCGTTAAAAATTTGGATCAAATTCTGTTTTAGCTTTCTTCAAAGAGCTGTTTAATGGTCTTTTTGTGTAGAAATCAAGCAAGAAATTAATTAATCGCATACCCTTGATATGAAACATCTATTCACTATTATTGCCATAAGTAAACTCTTTTTGGATAAATTTACAGAGGCACTCAAACAAGGAAATCAAGTAGCATAAGAAGAATTTCTGTGGTTAGTTGTCTTTTAGAAAATTAAAGTTACTCAAACAAAACAGGGAAAATTAATTTGGATATAGAATTTATGTAAGAGGTTTAATTGTTCTTTGTTAAATATAGAGAAGGCTTCATATAGCTTTGAATTTTATTTATTTTTTTATTTTGCAGCTCATTTTTTATTGTTCTATGAAATGCTCCAGGATCCGCTCTTGAAAAACTAATGGCAACGTCCATGGTTTGTTTTCTCAATTTAAATAAAAAATAAAATTCCTACCTTTCCAGGAATTCATTCAGAATACATCTCTTCTTACAAAAATTACAATTACATTCTCTTGGCAACTATATAAAAAGAATTAATTAGAATTAAGTAAGAAGCTCAATGAGATCAATTATCTTTTCCAAATACTTAAAGACAAATATCAGAAATAATAATAATAATAATAATAATAATAATAATAATAATAATAATAATA
>JAHWFO010008480.1:1809162-1838837 GCA_023313115.1 Rhysida immarginata
TAATAATAATAATAATAATAATAATAATAATAATAATAATAATAATATGACTTCCTATTATATGACTAAAATCTAGAGTCTACATTTACAATTTCCAAATAGGAATAGTTCTTGTGTCTGGGAAGGAATCCAAATGGCATCTCCTTACGTAAAAGAGAATGTACAAGCTTTTTCACTGATGTAAAGCTCTTCCATATCCAATTAGTCAAAAGTTATTTTGATCGAAGAGTGGCTTCCCTTGTACGCGTAAAATTAATTTATAAAAATGTAATGAGTTATTAAAAGTAATGAATTATTCTCTTATTTTAATCTTTTGAACTGTTGTCTTACGATTAAAAGATTAAGGTTTAGCTTGAAAATTTAATTTGTTCATCTAATACTAAAAACAAAAAAGTCATTTGTGAGTTTCATATCAAATGCATTTTTTATTTATTAAAATATACATTTACTACTGTTTCTTTTGAAATAAAATGAATAAAATTTTTGTGACATTTTATTAGTGATTTTGTTTTATTCTTTACACTAAATTCTTTAACTAATTGAGAAATAGAGTGTAGTAAAAGCATAACGCTTACAGCATGTTTCTCAAAAACTAATATACTTTTAGCCTGCGGTTGTAATTCAGTATTCTGTTTGAGTTTGGCCTGAACATTACTCATTTTCGTAAAAGATTAGGGTCTCATGACCTTATTTTAATTTGGAAATTTTTCTTGCTCATTTACAGCAATATATTTGTCTGTATATGAATATGAATACATTTGTATTCTTCCCTCAATAAATTTTGACTAAACTTGCTCTATCTTCCAAAGGAATTATTTGAAAATCATTTGCTTGATATACATTAATTAATTAATATTCTATTTATTAATGAATTATTTTATACTCCTTTATAAATTGAAAAAGATAAGATAATATAACGTTCGCTAATGAATATAATGAAGGAGAATTGGAGTCCTGTAGAAGAACAGTAGATGACTGAAGTATGAAGAACTCGAAGAATTATGGTTCCGAAAGTTCAAGAAAACATTCTTGAAGAAAGAAGAGTCGAAGTCTTGAAAAAATTGATGAAATGAAATTGAATATGAAGGACTGGAATTAAAATTGATGTAATGATACTGAATATGAAGGACTGGAAGAAAACTTGATGCGCAATTTGGAATTTTGGACATCATCAAAATCTTCAGTCATTGTTATCTTAAAAAAATTTACCATTAATCCAGCACTCCCGGTTCTCAACTTTGAAAAGAAAAAATTACAAATTGCACATCAAGTTTTCTTCTAGTCTTTCATATTCAATTTCACCAATTCTTCAAGATTTCGACTCTTCTTTTTTCAAGAACGTTTTCTTCAACTTTCGTAACCATAATTCTTCGAGTTCTTCATACTTCAATTATTATACTACAGACCTCCAATTGTTTCTTCAAAAATGCTCATCATTATATTCATTGGTAAACTTTATTTTATTATTTATTATTTTATCTTTTTCAATTTATATATAGTATAAAATCATTCATTAATAAACAAATCACTTTCTAGAATAATGTATTTGTGAAAATATTACGATTTAGAAGTTAAATTATTTCATAATAGGCCGTTAAGATCTAAGATGTGAAACTCCTTACCTCGATTTCTTTGGTAATCTTTAGTATTTTTTTAACAAATCTTCTTTATGCTTCGGTGCATACTTTCTCCATTTAACTTTAACTTTTATTTCTTGACTTATTAATATTTTCATTTATGTCCATTACCCCGATCGATATACAATTGGTGTTAAGTTCGAACATAAACATTTTCTAAAACTTCACAGCAACTCTACTGGAGTTGAAAAATAGGTTAGGTTTATGCCTTTTAAGAATTATAAAGCTTATAGTTTATAGCTTCAACTATTTCATTTCATTTGGTGAATAATGTAATTGCATAAACTTAAATGAGAATTCTTAATTAATTCTTCTGATTTTTATAGAACAGTGTTTGTATTTTTCTTTTAAAATTTTACAGTTGCTGAAAATAATATTAGAAATCTAGAAATACTGAGAATAAAATGTTTCTCCATTCCATCAGGAATAATTGTTAATCTCGACTGAAATACGCAAAAATAAAATTTCAAACTCTACAATATCATCAATAAATTTCGAAGTCCATATTTTATCCTCCAAATAAAATAATATTTGAAATTCACTTGCTTAATAATGTTGATGTGAAAATATAACGAGTATGAATTAAATTATTTTGAAATCTAAGGTGCGGGTAAATTTTGGCTTCAGTTTCTTTGGAGAATATTTTATATATATTTAAAACAAAATCTTTATGTTTTGGTGCATATTTTCTAAAAAACATTTATGCAAAGCATACACTTGAAAGGAGATGGTTAGCTTTGGAAATATTGCTCGACTCAAGATCTTTTTTTCGTTTCTTTATTTCTTTTTAATACATTTTTACATCCTTTTCAATTGCTCTTCTATTAACTTAAATATATCTGCGTTCCTTCAATACCAATATTCTATCTCATCACAAAAAAAAATCATAAATTTAAAGAGAATTTAAGTTTATTTTACTAAATATATTCTTTTCCTAAACAGTTTCTTGCAAAAAAATTTTCTGAATTGTTTTTTTAATAAAGTGATTCAAAAGCTCTTACTGCATTTTATGGATAAAAAACTTCATATCTCCATCAATTTTTATTTGCCATTAATAATTTAAGCTATCCTTCATTACGCAAAATTTTATGGAGGGGAAAAAATCTTTTCAAATAGTGAAGATATAGTTTTTTAACTGTCTCCCTGCAAGTGAGATGATGACTCACCTCAAACAGTGGTTGTTCTCAGGTGCAAAGTTCTATTCAGCCAACATTTCAATGAGAAAAACCGTTGATCATGTGATCGAAAAGAGATTCCTTTCAAATTTATTATATGCAACCATAAATTCTTTAACCATTTAAATACTCAAGCTATAATTTATGCAGTAATTAAAAATAACAATTGGATGTTTTTTCATTCATATTTTTAGGGGAAAAGATTTCTTTTCAACGTATTTTTCAAAACTTTTAGGGGAAAAGATTTCTGAGGTAAATTAACTTTTTAATACTAACTTATTTATCGTCCTTTCCATTTTGCGTTCAATAAAATCTTTATTAAGCCGTCTCAATGATAAGAAAATTCAATATTGTGAATACACAAAATACTCGAGATTTACGAAAACCTTTCAGAAGCTATCTCTTGCAAAATTGTATTAATTTAGATATTCAAATATAGCATTATTTTCTGATTCACAACTTTAACAAATTTTCTCCAAATAGACATTTAATCATTAGATTTCTTAGCTAGAATTCCTGGACATATTTCTTAACATGTAAACTGTAACTTATTCACTGAAAGCTTCTGGAACACGTAAAAACCTTTTTCGCCCTATCTACTTCATAAATTAATGTATTTTCTCAACGGTAATAACTGTCATCTTTTTTGTTAAACCTGCAAGTATCCCCCTTCAACTTCTTTTTTTTTTTTTTTTTTTTTTTTGTAAAAAGACGTTTGTTTGCCATGCAATCACTTTTTCGAAACCATTCAACTGCTACACGCTTACTTTAACACACAAAAAAGAATTCCTCATTTCCTATTCACTGGCTTTTCTTTCCAGAAGGTTTCAGTTTTCACTTGAAGTATTCATATTAAACGAATTCAATGCGACGAAGTACAAAGGTTTCATCCGAATAGTCCTTCAGATTTCGTTAAATTTTTATCGATCTCATCGAGCATCAACTGTTGATCGAAGGAGGCGACCACGCCCCGAAGAAGAAGTTTTAACGGAAAATTAATAGCAATATACTTTCACTTGGAGAATTATTTCAACAATTTTTCCTCGAATTTACCATATGAAAATATCAGAATCGTATGAATATTAAACGCTTAGAAAGGTTCGTTAGCACAAAATAACGGGGTAGAAATTAATTTGCGAGATAATCTAGAAAATATTCTCCTTTGTATTAGAAAAAAAAACTCTTGGAAAAAGTATTTAAGGGGAAAAAGTAGGCAACCAAAGTACTAAGCAGTTCAAAAGCCTCTTTATTCCTTTCTAATAAAGATATATATTATATAATAGGTATTAAAAAGTGACAGTCTAAGAAGAAAAACTTACGGTAACTGCTTACAAAGAAACCCAGGCCAAATCTTACTACGATTGACATAAGTCACATTCATTACAGTCTACAAAAGCCGAAATATACATTAAGATCACAGGCATATAATGATAAATTAGCAGTAAACTATATTTATAAATTTTATATTTATAATTTTTCCTATTAGAATATAAAAAGCATTAAAGAATTATAATCTTTTAATCCTCCTCCTATCATTAAAATAATAATTAAAACAGAAATGTCATTTTTAACAAATTTAACCTAATAATTTTAATATCTAAACTGACCTCGGAATCTATCTTTCTATCTGATAGCTTCTAAAGTAGAAAGGAAATATATTTTTCTTAAAAGTAATAAGGAAAGTTAAATCTTCATTCTTTATATTAATAACAGACTGCGGAAATGATTAATCTCAAAAATACATCATTTTATCTGACTTGTAGTAATCTTTTCCTCTTTTCATGGTTCGTTTTTAAGTTCGATTAACGAAGGAATAAATTTACGTTTTAAATAATTATCACAAATATATTTAACGATTAAGCTGTAATGAGAGATTGCCAGCCGATTTCAAATTAAGTGAAAGAAAACGTTTGTGCCAATTTTTCCGAATTGACAGGTGGGGCAAAAAAGCTCTTCCCCATCAACGTCTTGTTTAAATATTTATCATTAAAGTTCAGTCAATGGCAACCTAAACTATCGGTTTGTCGCCCCACAATGGATTTATTTCCTTTTCACCCGCCATGAGAATCTTGAAACCTCAGAAGAAGCAATAATTACTCTATGAATAATGTTCACCCTTTTACTCTTCTGATATTCTTTTTAACTCGGTATATTACAATATAGGCTAAGAAGTTTGTTCAACCATCAAAAGATTTCGTAATTTAACAATCGAATGAAATTTTATTTCCTTTTTAATTTGGTAAGATCTACATTTTAGTGAGTCAAAGTTTAACAGCATACGAACAATCCAATTGAATACTTCCCATGCTTTCTATATACTTTATATACAAGCTATATTGAAAGGCAATTTTACTGATTTTTCATTAATCTTTACTTCTAATAGATATGATAATCATTTCTATCATAAGAATCCAAAATATTATTAACATAAAATTCGAACCTTTTATTAACTGAGCTGATCCGCTTTTTAAGTCTACAAAACACTAATTAAAACCTAATCGTTAATGATTTCCTGTTATCATTGAAAAGACACAATCTGTCAGGTAATAACTCATATCAAAATGCTACAATCTTCTTTTCTTAACCATTTAGATAACTAATTATAAACTAATAATTAGCCTGTTAAAACAATATAGTACATTTTATGGCTCAGAGCAATTGAAGATTTCTTATGTGACACCATTATGGCTTATTAAGGAGGCAGACTCCGACCTCAATCAATACAAGGCCTCAACAATTGTAATTAAAAAAACGTAAGTTTTATTTATGATAGCATTCATTACTTTAACCGGCGTGTTAAAGTGATCGTGTTCACATTACTTGATAAGTGAAAATAGTTAGTAATCTTGCAAATAAAACGACAGAATTATAATGAGTTGAAATGTATTAATCTTTGCTTGACTTGGTTTGATAATTGCAATGAAGGTTTTGTGAATTCTTTATCAGTAATTAAAATTAACAAACATATATAACAAAATTCTTGGATTCTTCTTTGGAATATTACAAGTGTTATTCGCGAAAGAGAATTTTCTGAAAAGAACATTCTTGCCTTAACGTAATTTGCAGATATCCTCTTTTTATTATTTTAATCGTAATTAGATTTAAAATCCGATTTAAAACTAAACATTCAGAAGAATTTTTAATTAAAAACAATTAAAAATGGTATTGACGTATATGACTAATTTTTATCATTCAATGGATAATTAGTTTAACTTTATTCATTAGAATTAATTCTATATTTAAAGCAACCTAACCTAACATTTATCTTATTCAGCATTACAAACAAGTTAAACTTAAAATGGAAAGCAGCTGAGAGTAAAGAAATAATTTTTTGAACCACTATAGATCTGCTTCTTTTTGAATGACTAATTAATATCTTAACTCCAAATGTTTCTTTCATCATTTTTGAACAAACATATTTTCTTCAAACTATCATTTTCAGCATATTTTCAATTTTTAAGATTCGAGTCAGATGCACCTATATAAACAAGAGTGATTTTCCAAGTTATTTTAATTTTGCGTTAGCATGAATTAAATGTTAAACCTATGAGTCAATAAATGTTAATTAGACAAGATCTTCTGCTAAAACTTTTTCAATTATACTCTTATCCTTAAATTTCAGTTCTATAAACTCCGACTACAACTTGTGCTTCAAAGGAATCGATCTTAAAACAAAATGGCCTATGCTGGATCTATGAAATTGATCGAAGCATTTAATATTTTTGTTAATTTTCATTAATGCTATTAATTCGATTTTGAACAGACACCAAAGTACTCACTTAATGAGGAGGATCGTTCTCTTTCTCTCCCCCCCTGCCCAATCGATAACCTGTAATCAGTTCGGTATCAATCCGCCGCTGCCAGACGAAGACGAATTCATCGGCCAAACCACTCACTAGTAGAACTAGTACTAGTTTAGACGCTTCACCAAAACTTTAACCGCCATTAACTACACAGCTCCCTTTGACTAACTACTTTTCTTCTCATTGAAAACCGCACAGGTTTGCTTTGCCCGGTTTATTCTTTTTTTTTTCCTTCTCGCTCTCTCTTTCGTTCTTCCTTCAAATCTTTTTTGAATTGAATTGTATATACTTTTTAAAATTTCTAATTTATCATAGTCTGTGTGATTAAATGTGCAAGTGTACCAATATATTTACAGTTTTTCAAGTGATCTTAAAAACCTATCGAACGAATCTGAAATATTAACGAAACCTCCTTTTGGGTTCGAAAGTTGCGGAAGAAGTAATCTAAAATTTATTTAAGAACGGAAGCCGATTGTGCATGTCCATAAAATAGCACAGAATGCAATTCAAAATATTAAATTTACCTACAAGTTCTTTTTTATAGTTTACATAATTTTACGTTAGACAGTTGTTGCTGTTCGATTTTATACGATAGATCGCAAGTTGGTCTTTAATGATGATGTAATTTTTTAGACGAGTAAACTCATATTGCTATATATTTTTTTCTTTGAAAAATCTTTTGCTGTATCCTGTTATTAACTTAATTTTGTTGAAATGCTTTAATTTATAAGGATAAACTTCCCGCACTTCAGAATTATGTAATTTGTTGGAAGTTTTTCCCCTTTCGAAATAATTTTCAAACCTCAATATATAAAACATCTAAATATCACAGTTCGAAAGATATTTTATAAAGGTCGAGTAATGGCTTAAAACACATACTCTCGTTCTGCATGTCGATGATACATTTCAGTAATTAAAAACATAGTAGAGAAATTACTTTTTCGTAAAGTTAACATATGGAAAAAACTGCGGATAAAATGAAATATGAACAAAACAGCAAACCATTTATGACATTAAATGTTGTCAAAAAGAATTTAATCCATTAAATATTAAATATGAAGGAAGAATTCAAATTTTTAATAAAAAATGAATTTTTTTTCTGCTTGTAACCAACGTTAGATGAATGAACTAAAATAATATACCATCAAAAATAATAATATACTTAAAAATTGGACCACGTTTACATATACAGGCCCACATATTCAAAAACTGGTATTCATAAAAGGTATTTAAAAAAAAAATTTACATATAGTTTGCAGTAACCTATTCAGACGAAATGAGGATAAAAGAACCAAATATAAAAAGGGGGAATTTACAATTTGGAATGCAAAATACGTAATAATTTTTATTTAGGCATGACCAGAAGACAATTTAAAATTCGGTAAAAAGAACATCTAAATTCATGCAAATATAGTAATGGGAACTCAGCTTTCTCTAGCCACATTCTTACATCTAGTCATCTACTTGATAGTATAGAGAATAGTATGAAAATCGGAAAAACTTCCGATGACGACAACAAAATCAGAATAATGTAACAATTCTAGATTTTTAAAACAAAAAAGAAAAATGAAAATTTATTATTATTATTCAAAATTGAGGGGCTCAGTGGAAAAGGGGCACTTGCCACATATTAATGAATATTGAGTTTTTGTTATAGAAAGACAGCTCCAGCCATGAAGGGTTCTCCTTAATGCACAGTGGCATGTGTATTTCCCAATACTTGTATAAGATTTTTGTTTAAAACCACTTTCTTGTAAAAACATTGTTTTGTGGCATATGCCCCTTTTCCACTGAGCCCCTCAATTTCTGCCTTTATCTATATATTTAAGTTCCAAGGGTGATTCTTTCGACAGTTTGTTAAAGAAACCTACTGCATCTTTAAACTTCATTTTGGTCTTAAATGAAAGATCTTAGTCTGTAGATTTGTCAAAGTTAGTTTTTGTGTCCACAATTACTATTGATTAGCGGCAATTTACAATTCAAAATTGCTTACGCTGGCAAATCAAACAATCCTCTCCACAATGACGTCACAATCAACAACTTTGCTAGCATTGATGATCAACAACAATACAGGCAACCATTATGTCATGATACCACTGTATACTATAGTTTATCCAGCCTCAGTTTGCGCGAAATGTGATGGAGATTTCAATTGTTATGTATTGTTTGTAACACACTGTGCAACAATTGAAACAGCTATCACATTTCGCGCAAACTAAGGCTGGATGGGCTATAGATGGAGATGGGGATTAATAATAAAATGGATTGTTTACCGTCAAATTTTGACGGGCTCCATCTATAGGCCATCCAGCCTTAGACTGCGCGAAATGTGATGGTCGTTTCAATTGTTGAACATTGTTACAACAAAAATTAAAGAATACATAACAATTGAAATGTCCATCATATTTCGCGCAAACTAAGGCTGGATGGATTATAGTATACTATAATGTTACCATCTTTTTGTAAAATTATCAAGATTGTTGTGAACACATTGTTACACTATTGTTTATATCATCTTGTTAAATTTAAAAACTTTGTAATACATTGACTATGAAAATGGCAAAGATCGCGAAAGCTATAGTCAGTGCTTATAATAAAATTAAGTAATGCAAAAAAAGACCGACCAGTTATTTAACTGTCATAAAACTGTTTACATTTCAAAAACAAAAAATAAATTCGATTCGCTCTTAAATAATAAGGTTTTCTTTTCGTATACTTTTTAATGAAAAATTCTTTAAGATCTAACACGAAGAAATAACACTCTAAAACTCTAAATTTCATCAGATAGAAAGAGACAATAATCTACATTAATATTAAATGAGAGAAATACTGAAACAAACATGACTATAATATTGCGATTGTGGACAAAATGTTTCTTGGAGAAACAAAATGAAAAATATTTTTTCCTGTACATTTTGAATCCTCATTCGGAAAATTCAATATAGGTGCCAGACAGCATTGCCAACCATGTAATAATTATTACATTTGTGCATTGTTTAACTTGTATTATAACAATATCCAACAATAAATATTTCCATCTAAAAACCGGTAAGTTGGCATCCCTGGTGCCAAATATAATTTAAGCAGTATTAATAATCTCCTACACATTAAGTGATAACAAGAATTTCAG
Source organism: Rhysida immarginata (assembly GCA_023313115.1). Taxonomy (NCBI): domain Eukaryota; kingdom Metazoa; phylum Arthropoda; class Chilopoda; order Scolopendromorpha; family Scolopendridae; genus Rhysida; species Rhysida immarginata. The sequence goes on from JAHWFO010008480.1 coordinate 1,818,908, forward strand.
TAATTCATAAATTCAAGCTCTTGTACAAAAAACAAAGATTCACGTAGAAGACGTAGACCAAGACTGGAAGTAAAGAAAGCATTCGCAAAACAGATATTAGAGGAAAGAATAAAAAAAAATTTGTTGAGTGTTTGCGGCCAACTTTGCAAGGGTTATTAGTATGTCCCCAACAGAGACGAAGGGTCCCTGCAGTTAAATAAAAAGAACCCGTAAAAGCAAAGAAAAAAGCAGCAAAAACAAGATCCAAAAAATATCCAAAAAAGATCCAAAAAATAGTTCACACCTAAGCTTTCCAACTCTGCCTTCATCTAAAAATCCGGCTTTGCTTTTTTTTTAAATTGTAAAATTAAATAAATAAAACGTGCTGCACTATTTTTATTTGACAGTCATTTGCCCCCTCATATTAGACTTAATATCAGAAAGTTAAAGAGAACTAGGAAAACACTATCATTTACAATATAAATTTTATTGAATACAATTTGTGAAGAAATTTCAATTTTCTTAATGGATCTTTTTCTCAAGTTAAAAATTATCTAAAAATCTAAACAAAATTATCAATTATAATGATTCAATGTCAGCCGGGAATCTTTTTATTATTATTTCTCACAGCCAGATATTAAAAGTAGAACGAAAAAATGTATACGAATAAAACTGAAATTCAGTAACTTTGAAATTGTTTGAGATAAAATACAGTTTTTCCAAAGATGATATCTAATTGTGTAATGAAATATTTCATTTAAACAAAGCCGTTCTCATTTAAAGTAAAGCACTTTGATTATGTAAGCTGTGGTAACTACATACAAGAGAAAAAGATCAGGGAAAATTTTATGAAGAAAGTTTTGAGTATTTAATCCGGTTTTTTGAACCAACTGCCTAGACATGTATGCTATTAATCAGTTTTGAACAGAAATAATTCATGCAAATTAACAATACATTCCTAGTTCAACACTAAAAAACTTTGATTTTCATACAATAAACTATAAAGAAGGTTTAAAGAATTTTAAGTTCTATTTTCTTATTTTGATGATATCACTTGCAAATATTTTACAAATTACTATTTATTTAGAGAATTTAGAAATGACTTTGTAAATTGCAAAACAAATTTAGGCAATTTTCTACCTAATGCTGAAATCATCCACTTTCCAAAAATTCACATTTCTTGTTATAAAACTATTGTAACTTAATTATTGCTTAACTACAAACACTACTCAGTTGTCTAAGATTATAATAGGGAGTTGGCTACAAAATTATACTATTTTCGATTCTCTCTTTCCTTCTGTAAACTTTCTTTGGAATTTTTTTTATTGTATGGTCTTATAAATTTTTCATTAACTTTTCTCAGACGACGTTTTATTTTGTTAATGTATTTATAAGCTTATTCCACAAGGAATTGTAATAAAAAATGATTTAGAATTATCAAATCATTCAGTCTGTTCTCTGCTCTCCTACTCATCTGATCCGAGTTTGGAAAAGTACTCCGAAGTGCTGTTTTCCTTGATTGTATAAAACTGCTCAAAACTGAAGATCTCAGAAAAACGAGTGAATAAACTCAAAATCAAGTTTTTGGTAGTTTTTCACGCAAAAAATACTCCATGTATTTTTGATTTTAATAACTAAATTTTGTATGAAATTTACAATTTGTATTTGGTTTCTTAACATAATCGAATACATATTGACACTGAAATAAACTTTACAGATTGTAAGATTAGCCACGCCGTAGCCATTACATAAATCTTGAGAGAGCGTTAACTGCACTCCCAAAACTGTGTAATGAACTCTCAAAAAATGTGTTATCTTGATTTTGTTTATAATCGCTGATTTATCCCTATGGGATGAATATTTTTAAACTAAAAAATAAATAAAATATTCCTTCATTCTGGAATTATCACATATATACCAAGACTTATACTTATATACTGTATGTTTCAGTCAGGGAAATGAATAATTTATAAATATTACTTGTATAAAAATAATTAGTCAAGACATTGTTATTATCTTTCTCTGAAGTAAGAAGCAAATTGGAACATGCGTTAAGAAATATAATAGTTAATGATCAAAACTATAGAACAAAGTATACAGATGTTATCATATCAAAAGGAAAGGAAAGCTTACCAAAGAATTTTTAAAATAAAGTATAGATTCTACATTTTATTATTTTTTATTTATTTATTATTTTTTAAATTACTGAATTTGGCTGTAGAATTATGCAGTCTGCACTGTTTAAACTCGGTTTAAGATAGAATGTTGCATTTCTTAATTCAAGGCAAACTTTTTAGATAAGTAAAAAACTTCAATTCACAAAAAGTTCGCAAGCAGTTACCAAATAAATCTCAGGCAACAATACCACTTTTTAATATCATAATTTATTGCGGCTATAAAATTAACAGACTAGGCGCTCAATTCAAAAAAAAATAAAAAAACTTCTTAATTACCAATTATTTTATAGTTGATGAAGCTGTAATTTATTTTTCTTCACCAGTGTAAAATTAATTTTTTTTATAAAAAATATTACTCAAATAAGGAAATCAAGTTAAAACATTGCCATGGCCAAAGGAATCCTCTTACATCAGTCTAAACTGTTGAAAGCAAAAATAAAATGAATGGACGCCCTCATAAATGTCATAGGCCCCTTCGTGCATAAAGTTCTTAATTAATCGTTAATTACAATCGTTCGTATCCGCTAAGAATCGAGTGCAACTTTAATAGGGCATTGTCAATTGGCTATGGCAACATAAAAGGGAGAGAAAAGGGTCTCGTATTAAATAAAAAAATATGAATAGAAAAGAAAGAAGTGATCTATCGTCTTTAATGGCACCAATGAGGTGTTGAATAGGTAAAAAGGATTTTTCTTGGAGCGATCATGGCACGTCGGAGATCGATTGTCAATACCCTTTGGTGGTGCTGATCGGGAATTTTATCTAATCCTTTCTTTTTTTTCCTTCTTCTCTCCTTCCTCCCTGTAATAATTCTCCCTCCGTCGTCGAGGAATGTGACATTGTGCACCTATGACGACAGTGTGCAGTCATGTCTGCGAGTATACGTGTGTGGGCTGAAGCAAAAGGACTCTGTCCACCTCGTTCGCTATTCTTACAGTCACTGAGAGCACCTCCATTCAAATGTAAATAAGTGGCCAAGTTTCCACATTAGGTGGCGCCATAGAGGTCTTAACCCGTTAGTCCCTTGCGCTATTCTTTGGTGGCTGATATTAGGCGCTGAAAAAAGCACCCGGGGAAGGCACCGAGAGCACTTGGCGAAACCGTGGGATTCTGAGGAGCTCAGGGAATTCGAACCTTGCCATTCAGACGACGACGACTAAGATTTCCAGACAGGAAAAGGGAAGGGGGAGGGTGTTGTCCTCCCCATCCCACCCCCTCTAAGACATTCTCACAAGGAATGACCAGGGCCAGTGGACATTCGATCACGTGGGGTGAAAGCCACCAAAAAGGGAAGAAGAAGGTTGGGGAGGGGGTGAAGAGTGGTTAAAGCAACCCAAACAACCTGTATGGTGTCTAGACATAGGGTTAATCTTAATGACAGATTAACGATAAGCAGCGCCCTCCTGCACGACAGTCATAAAACAACTGATATCATTAAAACAATTCCCGTTATCATCATCTAACTATAGGAATGACACTTGAAAAAATGTAGAGCAAGCGACGATTAAGGTTTTATGGCTTTCCAATTGTTACGTTAGCATATAGAGATTTTTAAAAACATAAGAGGTCAATCATTAACAGCTATTGAGTTATTAAATTATGAAGATCACCATGAAGCGAAGCGATTCAAAAGACCTTCATTATAAAAATTTGTCATTTCTCTGACAACAGCATCCTTAAATAGGATATCTTCAATTACAGTATCAATAATAGTACTCTTATTCCTGGTTCTCTTCAATTCATAGATTACTTAAGAGCAATTTTTACAATGTCATTTCAATTAAAAACTAGTTTACACGAAATAAATTGTCTTCTAAATTAAAATTTTGAAATTAGTCATTTATGAGAAGAAATTTGTAACTTTTTTCCTATCCAGAAACTATTGTAATGAGATTTATTTTTATTTCCTTGCAGAAGAACCAAGAAATAGTGCGAAGTTGATTACGGTTCAACAGTTCAGTATTTCCGTTTCATGAGTGTTTTCAGTGTTTTTGGTCGTTTCTTAAGATTATTTTGAAATCATCAAATCGTGGATTGATCTAGGAAGAATATCTTTCATAAGAAAATAAAGTAAAATTATATTAAAAAGTAAAATTTTACAGTGCGTTTTCCTTTTTTAGGATTTGGACTCTTTTTGTTCAATATTGCTATTATTCCCGCTTTCTCAGTTCATGTGGTGATAATTTCGCATAGTAAAGAAAAGCTTCATCAATACATTTTGCAAACTCTGATGTAAGGTTTAAATAATACAAAAGATACTGCAACTAAGCATATCAATAATTCATGATTGTTCACGGTTCCTAGTTCGAATCCTGGTCGCCTGTTTTCCTCTCTGTTTCCATCTATTTTCAAATTAGCAGTGTTAATCTTCACCGTATGCTTAATTTTAGTCTAAGCATAGCTTAAATCTTTTCATGGCAATTTTAGTTTTCGACTACTATTTCCATTTTTAAGCCTTAAACAATATTGAAGTTGTGCCTTATGTGATCATTCAATTTCGTAAAAAATTTGTAAGGAAGAATAGTGATCGATTGATGAGTTGCACACTAGTTTCTATTATACGACATAGTATACTTGCTGATCTTACTTTCTTTTTGAACATACTTTTGAAACATCATAATAAGATATCAATATTATTGAATGATTTAAATGTTTTTCGCGTTTAAAAATCCATCGCCTGCAGTTTTTCTAGCGCTAACAAAAGAAATGTCAGTTTGGCCATATTCAAAGAACTTTGTTATTTAAAATTGAATATAAGAAACCCGAATAGAGCGGGGGAGAAGAAGCCCTTTTCATGAATAGAGTAGAGAAGCATTTTTTCATCCCAAGGTTAACACTTGGCATTCGAAATGCGCGAATTCCTCTCGATTATGCAACCAAAGCGAATCGAATTATGTAAACTTTTCTCCATTGTGTGAGTGTATATGTGCGAGCGGCAGCAACGGCGGCGGCAGTTTCCTTCGAAAAATCGCCGTGGAAACACGTCGCTTCATTGGTTGTGATATTTGTTCGTTCTTTTTCGTTCGGGTGCAATGTCGGCGATAATATTTGTTTGTTAGCAGTTCGAGTGCGTCGGTCGTCGTTCGTCGTCGTCATCATCATCGTCGCCGTCCTAATGGCTGCCAGTGGGTAACGCCTACTTGATATGGACGAAGCGTTTTCGGGAGGGGGAATGGGTGTGTGTTGTGTGTTTGTATGTGTGTAAGTGTGTGTCTCGCCTGCATATTCAATTGAAGGAAGGAAGGAAGGAAAGGCAGGCGGGCAAGCACGGCCGATCAGGAACGCTTTATCAAACGGCCGATATAAACCGATGACGAGCGAGTTGTCGAAGGACCTCGGATCATGGTTGTCCTCCTCTCGCGAGCGGAGTTTGCTTAACAAATGGCATGTTTACTCTATAGAACCATTTTTATGACATACAATTTTTTTAAAAAACGCTATCTATCAAGTGAAAAAAAAATTTTTCGGAAAGAAGTCGGCTGGAATGACGACGAAATCGTGGAGAGGGAGCTGCAAATTCGAATTCTAAGGTTTGCAAATCCACTCACTCCAGATCGTTTCCACTTTTTTTTTTTAATTCCATCCATCATACCCATCTGTGCTTTATTACTGTATACATGCGTTGCATTAATCCCATTTCACAAAACTGCCTCCACTGCTTAATTGTTGCATCTTTGTTATATCACCTATACGCTTGGCCTTCCCCCTTTGTCCGTCTTGCTTGCTTCACTGCCGGCCGTTAGGCCTAAACATGCAATTCGTAGCGAAAGGGTTAATGCCCCTCCGCGCCAGCCTTTTTGCAATGTGGCCTTGCGCTCAAAATTCGACACATTTTCCCCAAACTGAAATTATAAGATTCGAAGTAAGAAATAAATAAATAAACGCACTATAGTTGCTCTTATGTACTTATTTTTACAAAATAGTTAATCGATAATAAAACAAATCACATTACACCGCAACTCTAAATTTCATTTCCCCGCACAGAGCTGTTCATCGCTGTACCTGATAATTGTAATTTTTTTAAATCCTCAACCTCCCTTTCTTGATAAACGTGGATGGACGTTTTGTTTTTTCATCAAACGCTATTTATATTTAATAAAAATTTTTATATAAAATCAATTTTTAAACGCGTTAGCTTTATCTTAAAATGTTAGTAGTTAGATTTCGATACTTTTCGTTATAGTTCCTACCATCGAGTTACATTTATTGAAAAAGTATTGTCGGAAAGAAGACAATTTCTAATTAACTTCAAATATTAAGACTAATATTATTTTACATTTGATTCTTTTTTTTTTTTTAAAGACTACATATCCGCTCATTCCGATTAAAAAAACTGAACTTGAATAACAGACAGTCAACGATTAGCTTCTTTCTTCGGCGTTCCTAATTAGGCCTATCGCTTATCGGTTTGCCTTCTACAGGGTAGATCAGAAGGGAAAATTTAAAACTTATACTTTTCTACAAATCATTTGAAAAATAAAGTGATACCTCTTAAATAAATCTCTTTTCATTTTTTTAATTCCTTAATATAATTTCTTTTTGCTTAAAACATAGCAAAAGGAAAGCTACTCAATGTGAAGACACAATGAATAAATTAGTTTATAAAAGACAGACGTTTTTTGTTGGTTTTTTTTTATTTTTATTTAGCTTGTCAATATCACATCTTTATCTTTGAGAATATTAAAGCCTTTCATTATAGTAAAATAAATACATATTAAGAGCTTTCAATATTTAGAAAGCTATTATTTTATATTAAATTGTTTGATTCAAAAACTATAATCGAATTACTGTTATTTTCTTTCCTGTCTTGTTCTAGTATAGAGCCTCTTTATTTTTCGAGTCGAAATAGTGTGACTACATTTTCTTGTAAACTATTGAGAATGTACTTCATTCCTCAAATAATAAAAACTTAAACTTACAATGAGGAAGAAAACTTAATTTTTTAAGAATGTTACGTTTACCCAACAGTAGTCAGAGATAAATCAGTTCACCACTTCACGATTTAATATTTTGAAATCTCCAAGTTTAAAATTTTTTTCTATGAGACATTGAAGAAGTTTATAAATGCAGAATGATATGAGAGTAATTTTAAAAGAAAAATAAATCAATAATCACAGAAATAGAAAATATTCCTCTTCCAGATCCATTTCTTTCTATAATCCATAACATTTTCCTTAGCTATGAGATTAATTATGTGAGGAATAGTGTTATTTCGTTACAGAAATGATTCCGTTTACTTGAGCATCTCTCTATGCTAAAGAAACTTAGTAATTTACTGTAGAATTAGCACTATACAAATCACCTGTATTCTTTTCCTCAATAAATAACGCTTAGACATAATTATAGATAGAGTGATAATTAGGAATATCTACCAATTGTTTTCACTTGCTTAATGTTATTTTTACTTAGAATTTTCAAGCAGGTGTTTTTTGGTTAATTTATTATGTAAAACTTGCATCCCAAATGTTCGCAGTTGAGATAAGCATTTTCCACTTTATTTTATCTGTACAGTAATCATTGCTTGAATATAATAGAAAAATATAACTATAGCAGCTCATTGAAATTAAATTATAGAAGAAAAAAGTCCTAGTCCTGATGAAAACAATTACGCAGTTAATAATTCATAAGCAGTATAAAATAATTTTTCTACAGCGAAAGATCGATATTAATTTAAATTATAATATACGCAATTTATATCTATATACTACAACAAAAAATATGCATTTAATTTTTTAACGAATAAACCATTATAGGTTAATCTTTTCAATAGAAAACCAAAATAAATGTCGAAGAAAGACAGTTAAGCATAACTTATTCCTGGCTTTTGATTAAACCAATTCAAAGAGGAATAATTACATTTTTTTCATCATGGCAAAATATTTTTTGCAATCTATAAAAATTAATAACTAAATATTTCGAAGCATTAAATTAACCTTTATTCTCAGCTTTTTACCCCTTTTCTCTCTTATTTCCAGATAAATGAAATCTTTTCACTCGCCAGAAAAATGCCACTGCTGGTCCATTTTCTAAAACAAATAACAATTTAGCAGTTCCATTTTCATTTTAATTCTACATGCCATTTTATTTCTTCTTTACCATTATAAGAATTTTCATTCTTTCATGCTTTCTGTTTAAATTTAATGTTCACACTACTATTTAATTTAATTAAATATCGAATATACTCTTAAGTTTCAGTAATAATGTATTAAAATATACTTTTGGAATTTTGCTATTGATACAAGAAATTAAAATAGTTTAATGAAATGAAAAGCTAATAAAAAGAGTTTTCAATAATGTTCTTTTATTTTATGGAGCACTGTACTCATTAAATGTCAATTAATGAATATTAATCGAAAATAAATAGGCCTACCATTGGCATCAGACATTGCTTACATCATTACCTTGGATTGATCTTGTAAAATAGCTTAATACTTTTCTTTTAAATTTTTGATTTGGAATACATTAAAAACAATATGCCGGAAACCAATGATGCCATTAATATTTGTCATTAAATTCTTTCATAAATACTTAATGTTGACATTTGATGAGTCAGCTTATTTTTAACAGGGATAAGTTAATGATATTTAGATATGATAATGAATTGAATGCATGTCATCAAAGTCTGAAATCGAAGAGCTCACCTAAATATGCTGTATATGAAACAGTACCATAAGAAACTTGTAAAAAATGCTCTAATCACTAGAATTATTTGTTTACTTATGTCGTATTTGACATTTCTGTTGAGAGGGATATACGTACAGGATCACAAATTATCTAAAGCTTTCAATTAAAATAGACTTATAGCAAGAAAGGACATATTTTGTAGTCTGTCAATTTCTTAAGGTAAAACTAAAATTTCTTATTCTGTTGCATGTTTGAAAAGACATCATGAACGAAAAATGAAGCGTTTTTCGTATTCTATATGTGCAATCTTGATATACAGGGTGATGCAAAAGTCTGGACTCATAGGTAATTTATTATAGAATTTTTTTTAATTTTTAACATAATTTTGATTATTTAAATATTATTTATAATTTTATTTATTATAAAAGGTAAATTAAGAGATAACTTTAAAAGGGAACACTGCAGGCATTAAAAGATAAAATGACACAGAATTGAAAGCATAAGAGGGAACAAATGTATGCGCAGAAATGTCCAAAAAATCATGTGTCTTCCGAATGAGAAAGTGTTTTGAAGAAGGTGGATTGCACGTTCGAACACATACTGTAAACTCTAAGTTATTATTATTATTAGTAAATTGAATAATTGAAAAAATTTCTATAATAAATTGCCTATAGGTCCAGACTGTTCTACCATCCTGTATACAATATATTTGCATGAATTAATTCATATGTAGAAGGTTACTTCTATTATGATATTGTAGCATTCCTATGTCAAAAGTGTTACCAAAAAATAAGGGTCGGAATAACAGGCATCCTCCAACTCAGTGAACACGACTTTGTCTTGATTTTGTCTTAGAAAGTTGCCTATAAAAAAGCGACTCATTTAAAGTAATGCTATTATCAATGACAGAAGAAATCAAATCCCTTAAGGAGGAGACTCGAAAATTTTTTATTCTCTCTTCCTCTCTTTACAACTGTTAAATGCCGATCTATGACTTTTACTACATTTCGTTTCACCTTGACACAATTGTATAAACATATCGCACGCATGCGCGAATCAAAAGGTAATTTCATATTTAGCAATCAATTAAACGTTAAGTGATTGGAATGTGCGCGAATGCCCGCATAACATTCTCTCCATCAGCTGCTGATGTAAACACACAACGAACACATCACAACGAATATCGGCGGGCGGACGAGGGCGAGCGGGCGGGCGGGCCGACGAGTGGAGGCGGCGGCGGCAGCAGCAGCAACGATGCCACCCATCCATCGCATCATCTCAATCCATCGCATCAGATCGCCACCGAGCAACTTTTCCGAGATAAGGATCGAAATCCAACACCCCGTATAACATTCCCTTGCAATCGAATAAGGTATTTTGGCTGCTCTTACCTCTCACCTCCCTTCCCATATTCACGCCCGAGTTCATTACCTTTTTAATCATCATAGGGCAACTTCATTTGCCCCTATAGGATATCGATCTTTTAAATTGTGCTCTTCGTTGAGCTTCTGTCATACCTTTAACGATTGGATTAGACTGCATTTGTTCAAAGCTCGCTTGAATACAGGTGTAAGACTATAATGGTACATATTATTTATTAGTTACAGGTGAGGAAGGGGAGACTGAGCAGGTATGTTTTCATTTAATCAAATCTGGTGAGGAAGATGAAAATGTTTACCTGCATAATCTGCATTAGTCGCAATGTAATGATTATATATCTAAACAGTGCTTAGATTTTCTAAACAAGATTTGCACTTTGCTATTTTAGTAAGAATCATATAGTAGGGCCATCTTGACTTCGTCTCAGAATATGTCACAATATGTCACAACCAAATCATTACAACGCGTTATTTTGAAATCAGCTTTTGAAATAAAAGAATTTTATGAAACCTTAAGACGAAAAATTTTGATTACACCATTTGATTAGTAAACTGACAATCTAAGTAGGAATCTTTGATTAAACCATTTGACAGATAAATGTACTTTTACTTCAATCAACTTAACTTTTTTATTTTTTAATCTTCAAATGTCAGTTTTCCAATTCGGAATCTTTAACATTCTTATCCCAGTAGGAAAGTGAGAAAAATAGGTTATAGGTCATCACAGAAGTATAAATTTCAAGAAAAAAGGTGACTTCTATTTATAGGCAAACTTCTATTGCTTCATAAATTTTGTTATGAGGAAAACCCAAGCCTTTCCAACGATATATTCATATTAATTTAGAGTTTCTTTAGAAAAGGAACACTTTCATCTCTCTCTCGCTCACTTTTCACCTTTCCTGAATGGGGCTAAGTATACATACATTTCCTGCCTTCCCGAGACCCCCTCCCGCTTTGCAAATGCACTGAGGGAAGGAAGAAAAAAAAAGGGCACCGAGGCACGAAAAACTAGACGAATATGCACAATGAAGAAAAGAAAGGGGGAAAAAGAAGGTAAAAAAAAATCGCTGATCACACGTGTATGACGCCCGTGTACACCACGTGGGCTATGTCACAAATATATATCACTGGTCTCGAGGAGGAAGTTATTTCGTGAACCCAACCATTTCTCGCAAGGCAACATGCCAATGGGTAAAACTGGAACGTATCAAATTTCAAGGTTTGTGTATAACCACTGAGAACTTATACTTATTAACCTTTTATCTTCTCGCTCATCCGTTTTCAAACTTCCATTTTCCCCCTTTTATTTTGTTTTGCACTGATTTCAATGCAATGACTACATATCTATTATTTTTATTTTCTTAAATAATTTTAATGTCTTTTTTTGTGAACAAAAATGTTGTAATAGAGTAATAAAAGATCAAATTTAAATAGAGAAATAATAAGAACTGAATTTTAATGAAACTACATTTTGGGTTTTAATTTATTTTCTTTTGCCTTTTTTTCCAGTAAACGTTAATTAAGTTTCTAAATGTATAATTTTTAAATAATTTAGCATCTATTTGTTTAAAAATCACGACAAAACTATTAAAAGATTGTGATTAATATACCGATTAAAAAAAAACAAAACAGGAATTTTAAAAGTATGAAATTTATCCTCTTTTTCATTCCTATCTCTTGGTGAAAAGCACTTCTTACACCTTACCAATTTTTAAAGGTGCACTTATGAATTGAATTTTTTTTAAATATTTCGATTAATTACAGTTTTAAAAACGTTCATATTTCTGCTTCACTCAATAGCGTTTCTTATTTTCTGTTGGACAAGGAAATCACGTTACATCTTATTTAATAAGCATTATAATACTTAAAGATAGCTGGAGGTTAGAGTCAAATAAAAAGAAATCGCAGTTTAAACAAATTTTTGCAATTCTGAGCCAAATTAAATTAATTGAATAAACACAATTACATTGCAAAATTATGGACACTCAAAGCAACTACTATTCACTTCATTTATAATTACCGGCTTTACTCATAAGTTTTTGAATTTTTTTTCTCTCTGTGTAAAGGGCGGGCGAATATATTTTCAGTATAATATAGCTATTTCAAAAGATCTTTTTAAATAATAAACAACAATTGTTCATTTCATTATAAGAACAAATTCAGGAATATAAAATATTCATCTCATTAATTGCCGATTGTATTACATTTCATAGCAATTCGCCAAGCATTATGGCTCCACCCAAGCCCATAATTCCGAGTCGGCTATTTATCTTCTAACCCTTCTTTCACCTCCAGCATCGATTTCATTCTTTCATTGAAAACAGGGAAGAATAACCCTTTTCCCTCAGTCGACATGGCGGACACCACTTTGAGCTTCAACACTTTCTCTGCCATTGACTCAACTCAGTACACTCAATAGTGAATAGAGAGAGAGAGAGAGAGACAGAGAGAGAATAGATGTAAGAGATGAAGTGTTTCGCCGCCTCCTCCAATCACCTTCTCTCATGAGTGCATTACACAAGATCTGTATAATGCACTGATGTTAATTTTTTTTTAAAAAAAGAGTATAACCCTTTAATATGGGAACGAGCGAAGGTGGAAAATTGGCTTGCAATGGGGAAGGTGAAATTCTGTTGAGGGCTGGACAGCGGTGATTGGTCGACTCCTCAAGACAGAAACAGAAGAGTGGGCGACCACATTTCGCAGGCTGAAAATCAAGACTACAAGGAAATCGGTTTTATATTCAGTTCGACCCTCAGACGAGTCTACTTTTACGCTTTCATTAAATAATAATCTCCAATGAGGAGATGACTATCGTAAATGAGGTGGACAATGGAAACGTTAGCGTTAGGCACTGGAATAGCTACTTTTTCTGGTGCTTTAAGCAAGAAATCGTTTTGGGAATTTTTTTTAAATATTAAAAACAAAAATTAATTAAGTATAATATTGAAAATGTTTAGATTACGATTTCTTTAAAGAAACCAAACATCAAAAACATGAATAACACAAAAAAATTAATAATATTCTTAGATAATTAGCAAAAATTTATCACATTTCACAATACACTGTTCCATAGAAGATATTATTTAATAACATGCAGCCTAGGACTGGTCTGGGAGCCTTCTTGTCATGGCCCTTGGGCTTCGCATAAATGTTATTGGCTTTAGATTTCTTGAATTAATTTTTAATAGTAAGAGAAATAATTTGGGGGGAAGGGATTGGGGGATGAAATTCTCTTTCTTCAATTTACTACATTTTATAAAAAGATATGTAATAATTTTATTTTCCTCCCACTTTTTTTATTTATTTTTTAATTTATTTATTTATTTATTTTTTGGTGTATGTGTGAGATTTTCAACCTGCCCTTTAGTAAAATTAGTTTTTACGGTCTAATGATAAAATCTTCAAGTACGACAATTCCATCTCTCCAAGAATGCACTTCTCATTTCAACATCTAAACGATTTGTTTACTCAGTGTAAAGAAAATAAGTGTAAGAAACATAATTTTAATGGTGCTACTTTAAAAAACACAAAACAGATAAATTACATAAGTAAATCATATAAGCTTATGTAAAAATGAAATGAATCGTTATTTTTTTGGATAGATTAACGTAAGAATTTAGAAACGGTTCAAAAATATGTGCAGGGCAACGTTTCTCGTCTATTACCTTAAATAGCTCGATTTTACCTATGTTGCTTATGGAGTGTATTATTCACACTTATCGTTAATTAACATCAATTTTAAAAATATTAAAAACGATGAAGAATTTTTAAAAATATCGTTTCTCTAATTTTCTGCTTTCTTCATAGCAAAGCTATAATTTTTGAGAACAAAATTTCAAACTTTCTGAAATATTTCTTTCATTAAAGGAATGCATCTCACTTTTAATAAACTATTCGCTTTCTCGTTATTCACATTTTTAAGAAAATAATACATGGCACTTAAAAATTGAGATCGTTCTTCTAATGTAGCAGTCAATAGTTGGAAGTTAACTTTTAAACTACCTGCAATGTAAATTGGGAAATAGCAGACAGGCACCTTAATAAATTATTGATAGGTATTGATATATTTAGTGAAGAACGAACGTGAGTATAAAACAAAACTAAAATATCCACCTCTAAGGAGGATGATTTTTAAATTAAGAATTCGTGTAAGATGAGGTAGACGCCTAGCATTTTGTTTTTACAGGCCTAGAAATGATTTTTTTAGTTTTCTTTATGTAATGGTAGGAAACTGTCGTTCTATGTTCCTTTCATTTAAAGCGAGCGTGTCCAGAAACAGCCACCGAAAGCGCCATTCAAAATAGGCCCAACGAAAAGATGCACCATTATTACGCCTAAAAAAATATTCCTATCTCGCAAACTAAACTATAATGGCCACACTGATGAGAAATCTGAAAGTCAAAATTTGGTCTTCTTCATTTATTTCTTTTTCCTCCTTCCCTCCTAGTTTCAGAAAAAAAAAGTATTATAAAAACCTACTGCGATAGGTTATAGCGTAAGCCTAGAAAGTGTATCGTTGGTTAAAATAATTTGTGAAACGATAACCATAAAAAAGTCTAAAATCGATGATAAAAATTTATTTAGAAATAAATCTTTATTTTATATATTAAATTCTATTTCATAATTTCACGACTAATATTAATAGTAACTTAAAAACAAAAGTTAAATCAATTTCTTGCATTTAGGCCTATGAAATCTCAACGAGTTCATAGTTAATAAATATATTTAAAAGCAAGTAATTAGAATGATTTTCATTCATTTAAAAATTACAATATAATATTCAACTATAAATATATAAAAAATTTAACTGAAATTTAGTCCCTGTTCTTATTATAAGAAAAAATAGTTTAATCTATGTTCCTGTGAAAAGTAGATTAATTTATTTATCAGGAAATACATGTTACTGTTAAACAATTATTGTAGTTATGATCATGTTGCCGAATTTCTATTTAAGGCTGGAATCCTAGGATTTATATTTATTCAACATAATAATCTTTAGATTAGGTGAATTAGGAAAAAATCAATGCTTAAGAAATATTATTTTATTTTATTCCTTATTACCTTTCCAATTATCAATTCAGATTTAAAATGTTTAAATTCTAAAACGATGAAAGCATAACATTATGTGAAGTGATGCATTCAAAATACAAAGTATATGACTTAATAAATTTATTGAAGCTGAATATGAAAGCAATAGCAATACAAGTAGCTTTAGAAGAATTGTATGTTTAAACGAATATTCTTACACACTGCTTATTCACCGTAACCATTTGAATTGTGAAATTTCTCATGATGTCTTCATTGGGATTCAATAAATAGGCAATATAAACAAAGACCGTAAAACAATTTTCTGTGTAATTAATTTAAGTAGCTTAAATATGTCTTTAAATGGTTCTTATCAAAATACATTACCATAGAAATCAAACCTTTCACGGTCAATTTGATTCATTCAAAGCTTTTATTTCATTAAATTCCTTTATATTAATTCCTTTATACTAAATAGTTTTTAAAATTTCATATCATTTATGAGGGGTAATGATGTTCACATTTTAAGTGTATAATTTTTATATTCTTTGAAATAATCGATTGCTTTTAAGTATAAAAATAAAACAACAACAACAAAAAACAACACATTTAGACAAAACTTTAACGATTTAAATATATCTACATCGATTGCTTCCATGCTTTCTAATAATCAAATTAGAAACTATTAAAATTACTAACTTGATGTTCTCCTTTTTTTAATTATAAACGCAGTAAATTAAAATGACAATTATTATAATTATTTTATTTCAACTATTATTTCATTAAACAAAATCTACAATTCTGATGATGAGGAAAAATACCTCGAATATGTTTAATTCACTACTTATTCACTAGTTATACTTCAAGACTTTCATCATACACAACTTCAAGATTTTCATCATTCACTACAATTTTATCCTCTTGAACTATTTCTTCAAAATTTTAGTTTATTAAATTGTGCCTGTGAGCTTTCATCATTCTTCTGCCTCACAACAAGACTTGCTTCAAGACATCAACCTTCAAGACTTGCCTACAAGATTATTCAATTTGGTGACTTTTCCTAGATTTATTATTATCATTTTAATTTACTGCATTTATAATTAAAAAAGGAGAACATCAAGTTAATAATTTATTATCATATACTCCTTTCCTTTCTTATAAAAATTAAATACTTCCAAACAAAGCTGAGGTTATACAGGGTGATCCAAAAGTCAATTCACCCAGGAGCTTGAAAACAGTATCTTTGGGTGAACTGACTTTTGGATCACCCTGTATTTATTTTTTTAAATTTTGTGTAATTAGAAAATAACTTTATTATATCATGAAAGCTTGCTTTATCATTTATTTTTTTCCTTAAATTCTGATCAAGTTGATTGCTATTTGCTTATATATCAACTATTTATACTCGCTTTTAATTTTCAAGAGAGTCATTTGATATATTTAACGTTCCATATTTTATATGGATATTTCTGTGTGCTACGTTTTTGGTTTAAATAGGACAGGAAAAGAGGTTATAATAACTATTTTAGGCATAATACATGTTATAAATATGAATAACAATCTTATCTGTGAATACTGATTTCAAATATCATTGGAAATTTCCTAATAAACAGAGCAATGAGGAGAAAATTAGGTTTTCCATGTCTTAGGATTTAATTTTTAATTATTGCAAACTATAGAGAAGTATACATTATATTATATAATATAATAATACATTAAACTTATTTAAACATTCAGTATGTAAAAAAATATTAGTTTTATTCGTTTATTTGTGTATTTGAAGAAGTAAAAAAACTTCTTCGTATAATTTTACAGTATTAATATATTTAAGCTAAGGTTTGTCTAGTTTCTAAGTTTTATAATCAAATTTTCAATTTTAAATAAGCATAAATGTGCGGGGTAATGTCAGGAAAATACATGAAATTGAAATTTGAAAAATAAAAACACAATGATTCAACTAGAATGTTTCACAAATTATCTTTTGATTAGAGAAATATTATTAATAAAAATTTCATATATTTAATTCATTTTTAGAAAAGAAAATTTCGTATTTACTTATTAAAGCTCGTTTTCCCCCTCTAGATTACTTCATGAACACTTTAGCATTCGTGGCTCCACTTTTTTGTATCAGGAGAATAAACTAATAAATTTCTCAACAGAATATTTAGCATTTCATATAAGCTTCTGATATTTACTCTTCATTCTTTTACGACTGAAGTTTGCTCTTTTTCTATTAAAATATACAATAATCAATATATACATTCTTATTTGTAGTTGATATTATAGATTTCTTCAAAATACATTATATAACTAGGTATCACTCAAAAAAATAATGACTATTATTACGTTTATCTGTACAGGATGCAACAAGTTGGTGTAAAAACTTCAATTTAACTTCTGTTTTGGTTTAAGATTTTCATTTTATTCAGCGCTTGTTTATGTAAATATGCCTAATCTTCTAAAGCCACGCCTTTCCATATTGCAGCAATTATTAAATTTGATAGTCTGCTTAAATAAATTCTTCTGCTTTGCTATTAACTATAACTTTAAATATTTGCTTTGAGCAAAGATGTATGAAGAGCCATAGCATTTATTGTTAGCAAGTAGTTGAACGGAATAGGCCTGTTTAATACTTATTCTCTTATTAAAATATTTTAAAGCAAACGTTTGTTAGCACAGAAAGTGTAAATCGTTTGCTGTATGAATACTAGAATCAGTATGCCTTCTGGTTTATATTCAAAAACACAGTATATCTCAAAACTAATTTTTAATGCATTACAGGTACTCAGTACATAATAATCGTGATCAAATACTTAAGTTACCATTATATTTATGACAAACCTTTGATTCCTTTCTTATTAGCTTCCTTGTGATTTAATGTAAAAACGAAAATTCAAAGTAAGAACATGTTTATTAAATGTGAGATAACTATTTTACATTTAATAACCATGGTACGAATGCATGAAAGATATAAGTATACCTCTTCTCGTTTCTTCTACACTTTAATCAGCGCCTAAAGCTTATTTTCTTAGTAATGAGTTTAAATTTCACTTAACACACGTGGCTTCAGTACTTTATTATCGTTATTGAGATCTGATCTTTTATATAATAAAATAATTTTTCAAAATGAATTGACGAATTTAAGGTTCTAATCAACAGGTAGGATTGTTATATGGATTTCATTCTCTAGGTTTTTTTTTTCATGCTTCATACAAAAGGATAAGACGTATCTTTAAGAAAGGACGGCATTCAAAAATTAATGGCATAATTATTATTATTTTCCTAAAGTAAAGTCTTTTGTTACATTAGAGATCACTGGAATATTTCAATTCATTAAAAACTCAAATAAAATATAGTGTGGGCTATTCATAATGTTTATCGTCATTTTTAATCCTCAAAAGGAAGTATTTAATTAAGAAACTTATTTCAAATTTAATGCTTCGAGAGTTCTCATCTAGCTTCATCCAATATTTCATTATTTTGTATTGTTAGCCGAGAGCATGAACTGCCAGAGAAAATTTTCTCACGTGTAACACAAATATTTAAAGTCTAGACAAGATGAAAATCCAATTGTTAATTATAATTCTAGTCATTGATCCTAATTAGCGATTGTGAATACTAGCATTAACATGCAGATAAAAAGATAAAATTTCTCCAAATATTTCAGGAATTAATTCTAGGAACATCTTTATAAACTAAAACACTACGGCATAATCCAAATCTAACATTATAAATAGTAATTAATTTATTTCATTAAAGGAAACTAATCAGAGTTTTTTAGTATATAATGATCCTTAAAATTTTATACAGGGGTGTCCATGGGCTTAACTTTTACATGTTCCTAGGATTATTTTAAATAAAAACTCCAAATCAACATGAGTTTTTAATTTCAACGGTTTCTCAATAAAAACAAATTTAAATTCATAATTTTATTACATATGACTTACGACTTTGTTTCGAGGAATGCAGCATATTTTGAATTAATAATTCGATCCTCAAATGTGATAATTCAGATTATACTGTATCTCATAACAAAGTTGTAAATAAGCCACAAGTAATAAAATTGCTAGTTGAATTTATGTGTATATTGATACACCTATTTGGACCTATGTTGATTTGGACTTTTTTTACTCAAAATAATCCAAAGAACACGAGTCAAGCTATGGGCATGCTAATGCGAGACACGATGTATGCAGAAGTATTTTACCGTTAACAAATTTAATGACCTCATTCATATGAAAATATTTCTTCAATATGGGATGAAAATATGTTTAAAAGAAAATTTAAAATGCCTGATGGATACACGCATTTACATTTTTAATTTACATTCTAATTCTAATTCTAATTTACATCTTAAAAAAAATTCGCTTTTAGTATAGACAAATCTGACAACAAATACTTTAAAAATACTTTAAACAGAAGTATTTGTGGTTAGACAGGGAAGAAAGAAACAGTTAGCCAGAAACTATTTTTAAAGTTTTATGGTCCATTTTTACGATGCTTGCTTTCCTTATAACCGTTTCTCCACTTAAGAGCGGTTTTCCCACCAAAACGTCGCTTTTCTTTCATTATTTACATATGAAATGGAAGAAAACAAGAGAACTGGCTCCGGACAACTCTGTATAGTTCTTAGTGTTTTATATTCGGTTGGATAAATTACAGCAAAAAAAAAGACAATACATGAAAACAACAATTTTACTCCGTTAAAAACTTAGCTAAAATAATGCTCCTTGTTTTTCTTGG
>JAHWFO010008480.1:1845270-1906899 GCA_023313115.1 Rhysida immarginata
TTTGTTATTTGTTAATTATTATTTTATTTTTCAGTTGTATTTATTAACTATTTATTGCATTCCAGGGTTTTTGTGTCTCGTCCTTTTCTCTTATAAATATCCATTCATTATATAAATAAAGAATATTTATTAGTTCTGCTTTTTTGTAAATAATCAAGTGTAAAGGTTCAAATTTACGCTTAATTTAAGCAAAACAGTAATCATCTATCTAATTAAAAATGGTTAAGGAACTTTGTTGTGATGTAAAACTTATAAAATCAAATTTAAAATTACGAGATATTTTTAGTATATACTTTACAATGAAATAAAATCAACAATACCGATACAATTTAAAAATCCCGTAAGAGCAACAACTAATGTGCTGCTATTCTAGATTTATTTATACAAGCATTTTGTTTTAGGAATTATTATTTGATAAAATAATTGAAATATTTTTTTACATCTGATCCTGAAATATTGTACTAAATTGATCTCGTAGTATTTGTTGTTTCTCGTTCTATGGGACACAAACAGAGATATGTCTACGAAAAATAAGAAACATAAGATTATGGACAACTATCAAGAATCTGACCAGTTGCTAACAAGAATAAAAATTTTCAAGATAAATTTTTTTCTCGTTTTCTTAATAATACGGGAAGAGTATTGTTAAAAAGTGGGATTTCATCTTTTGTCAATGCAAAAAAAAAATTTTGCCACTGTTTGGGAGGGAGAAATTTTTTAAATATTATATTCGCTTCTTAGTTTATAATTCATTAAAATAAACTTAAAAAATCTGAATGGATTGATTGAAAAATTACAATCTATTTTTATATGGTAAAACTTTTTACCACAATATGCTGTATATTTCTTGGTGGATTGGTTTTGCTGAACATTGTCGTAGTAAGCTTTCTTCTCTCTATTAAACAGAAAAGAGAGAATACACCATATATATAATTAACACGATATAAACAGTGCATAACAAAAGAAATTAATTAAATATATGTTGAAAAACACTTTTAAAGGACTCTGCTAACATAAATCATCGTTTCACTGCAAACATAAATTATCGCTTTTGTTAATATTTTAAAACTATAAACTTGAAGATGGCAGAATAAATGCTGACACCGATCAGTTATATCTTTCTATCTCGTAGACTGTAAGGCGTCAATTCTCTTTTTTCAAAATCATACTACAATGCCTAACCACATTAATGATTTTATTACTGAATTGGAAAAGTTTTTTGAAAGAATTACGTTTTTATTCGAATTTACTGTATCTATATGCCAAATAAAAATGAAAAAAAATAACAACAACATTTGTTTAGAGACTATATTTGATTTTAAGAAATACATTGAAGAGATTATCCATTAACTGATTTTAAAGTAAGATCTGCCTAATAAGTACTGTCTCTCACACAGTACTCATTTCCAGGTATTTCACAAAGTGGATTCAAAATATTCAGTTTATAAAAGATTGAAATCCAATTGAAAAATATTAATGAAAATTGAATCTAAAAATCAATTATCAAATTTTCGATTATGAAAATTGGTTATTGAAATGAAAAATTTATCATCAGAACTTTAAAAATTAGACAACAAAGCGATTCTAACAATACAAATAAAAACTGTTACATATTTGCGATATTATTTTAAACATGTAGTATCTAGTAAACTATAATCTCATTTTTAAATTAAATCTCTTAACTGAAAAATGGACTGAAAACCCCTTTCTCCAAAGGGAATAACTCTCTTATATTGCTTTTAAAATATACTCGCTTAAATTGCTGGCGTGTTTTCCTTTAATTTTACTTTTAACTATTTTTAAACAATGGCGTTGTTTAGGGTTAACTAGTATTTCTTGGATTAAGCATAGTGTAGATTAGGGAAGAAGGGTGGTTGGCGATAGGGTCATAAATTTGTCTCGCTCTCTCTCTCTTCTCCCTTTAAACAGCAGCTCGCCTTTAATTCGTGGAGAGTCGAGTTTGAACGCGCCCCGATTAACAGCAAATGAAACGCCGAGAACGCTTTCTACTGTTATTATTATTATTTTTTATCTGAACAGATAAAAACGATGGTCTTCTACAAAGGCAACGGTTGATTAACGAGAGGAAACAAATATTTCACTCTCAGGTACCTAATGACAAATGCACAATACTAGATACTGTATCTAGAATTGCTTTAGAAGAACCACTTTTTAACAGACAAGAGACAAAATCAGTGAGAGAAAGGTTCATAATACTTTTCCTATCAACGAAATTGGTAGTAACCTTATAGTATAACAGACTAAGAGACAAAATATTCAAGATAAATACATTGTATTCGTCTAATGAAGTAATTTGATGACATTGTTAAGCATGTGTTTGCAGAAAAAGATAATACATCTATGGTTATTGATTAAAAGGAGTTTAGATAGAATAAATGGGGGTTTTTTCTAAAGGAAAAAAGTTAACTGTATAGACAGACAGATATTTAAATTGACTAAGGAGTTCATATTCATAAAATAATGTTTCTGCGGTACTCGTCTGCCATAAACTATCGATAGGTCATTCTGTAATGTTTTCCACTTTTCAAAAGAATAATTGCTAATCTATGAAGATTAACGTCCTTTCAAAACATATGGATCAGGTATTCATCAGTTAACAGTTTCATCTAAAAACTGTAATAAAAACAAAAGTGATAACGCATTCAATGAGTATTTTACAGAAGATATCAGAAACTTTAATTGTCCCAAGACTAACAAATCTACATAGAACAACAAATTTAAAACCGTGAATGAATAATGTTTCACTCTAAAAGAGATCTTCGGATGTTGTATTCAAAAACATTTTTCGCTAAAATTGCAACTAAAAATGTCATTGAATACAATATTCGAAGCTTCCATTTATAAAATGATCTATATTAATATGAAACTGCATTCATTTTAAAAAATCTAAGCGTAATAAATCCTTAATGTAATGTAATTAAGATTTTATTTTATCTTCCACAATGGTCACTAGTAGTAAGGGATTTTTAAATAGCAAAATCAGTAAAATTATTATCGTAGCAAAATTTACTTATCGTTTGAAAATGTTGTAATTGTAATGTAAAAGAAAATATCGCTCTTTAATTTCTATCTAAACTTAAGGAACATCCGGATTCTAAGTCAAGAACTTTTCACATATTACAATAAGACTTGGAATGCTAAGGTAGGTAATTAAATAGTTTAACTATTCATGCGATCAATATTTCGATAAAGAATATCAGAGAATAGGATGAAATCCCATTTAAGAAATTCATTTATGAAAAGTTGCTATACAATAATTCTGGTAGATCTATAACAAATTTCCCAATTCAAAAAATCTTCAAAAGCAAAGAAACCTATCCAAATGATAATAAATTTTAAAAATATCTTTAGTTTAAAATAGCGTTTACTTTAACAAACATCTTAAATCTTAATACAGAAACTACGGAAATTTACTGGAAACTAATTTCTATTAATAAATAAAAGAGAACTAGCTTATTGTTAGTAAATGCAAATTCGAATCATTCACGTGAATTAATTTTTTGCTTAAAAATTAAGACTTAATGAAATCGCTTTTTTTTGTTATATTTGAAATGATAACAGTAATGTTGCCTGAATAAACATCCACGAAATTCATTGTTAAGGGTCTTGTGTAACCAAAAGCAAAGTAAAAATTGTGATCAGTCTGCAATTTTTAATCTAAAAAAATTTTGTTTACAATTACCACCTACAAAAGTTTAAGCTTTGCGTGCTTTATTTAAATACTTGCCCAATATATACATAGTTGAAATATATTTATAATGCTAATGAAATTTATAAGAAGTTAAGAATATTTTGAAATTCCAAAGTTAAAAAAAAAAATAAAATTCTCCTACAAAAATTAGTGTTTCGCCTGGTCAATCCCGCACTTCTTTATGAGAAAATTCAATAAAAGAATGAAACGAACTATACAAAAGTTGATAGGGATGTTTCAAAAAAGGAAAATAAGAATAATATTTATATTATTTAAAAATTAAAAATTTAGACATGAGAATATATATATTAATACTTAAATCTGCAGTTACATCTCAAAAAAATCATCTTACTGAATAATTAATTAAAAACAGACAAGGGATTTCTCTTTTGAACGGGTTTTATAATCTTCATAAACGGATTATGAACACAAGATTTAAACGAATGCAGGCATATTAATTATAAGAGAAAGAATATACATGTATTCTTAATGAAATACAGTCCCACCCATAAAAATGTAATAAAATCATGAGGTTGTTCTCATCCCGCCTACTGATAAATATTAATTTTTCTATTACTCTTATGAAGAAGTAGTGAGTGAAGTAATAAATTTAAATAATATATGGAGAAAAATAGAATCTGATTCCAACAACGTAGACGGTTATTTTTTTATATAATTATTTCCAAGCTTAATTATTTGCACTTAACTGCTTTCATTTTATCTTTCAGCAGCAAAATATTTCTCAGTTGTAAATATCTTACGAAAGCCTTTTAAAAATTATTGACAAATCTATTATTAAAAGTGACGTTAAACTAAATAAGTAGAAGGTCTACACTATCAAAATTTAGAAAAAAAAGTCTATATAGATGTTAAAGTCATTAGATAAATAGGTCTGAAGGACACAGCTTTCGTGGGAAAATAAGCTCTCTTCACGGAGGGAAGACTTTTTAAACAAAAAACATGCAGCAATGAAAGGTATTTTGAATAATCTTAGGAAATCCTTTAAATTGGGCGTCACAGAGTGTATGGTGTAAGGAGATGTTATTCAATATTAAAATTAATTCCGGTGTTATTTAATTTCTAACCATATGGATGAGATAAATCGTACATAAGAGTTGTGAACATGTGGAGACTATGAAATGTTCATATTATTTTTGTGAGACTGTCTATTGAGTAAAGGGATGTCAATTTTTGAAACTTTCAACATCAATTCAATTCTAAATATTATGGATGCATATAAAATTGTACCTAAACAATTATTTCACTAAAATAAATCCCTGAGGAGACTGTCTATTTTTCAATACATGATATTTTGAATGTAGACAACATGTTCGATTAAAGCTTCTTATTCCAAATACACATAATTAATATAGCCATCGTTTAGCTCTTAGTATAAGTAAAACTACAAAATTTTACTTAACTAATTCGAGATTTCTTGATTGTAAGGATATATTTATTCAAGAATACTTATAGTGGATTCCTTTCACTACTTTTAGATACTCTTATTTCGTTTTCATATTTCGTTAGTAGAAGTCACACATTTTTTATCTTAGGGGACATGAAATGTCCTTTAAGGAACATGAAATGGCCTTTAAGAAAAAAAGAAATGTTTACCCTATGTACAGCCGGCCATATGAAAAATCGTTTAAAACATGCGTCCGCTTCAAAACAAGCTACTCTCTTTAGAATTTGTTTAGAATTTGAATTACAGAATTTATACAATTAACTGCATAAATTTAATTAAAAATTCATTATCTTTAAAAATAAAATTGGGTATAGTTTGAGCTGTTTGTAAATTCTGCAACTATTTGCAAAACTTAGAGAAATAAATAAGCTTCAAACTTTTTTATTATTTGTTTCAAAAATTCTGATGTGTATAATATAACAGAAGTGTAGCTAGTATATTTGTAGATATTCGCTTGTATGAATTATATTACTAAACAGAATGGGATAAAAATGAATAGAGAGGAAATCGTTATTTTTATTTAATCGTTTTTGATTTTCTGAGATATCATATCACTTTTTGATACCAAAATACGCTATAGCCAAGCCATTCTATCCTATGACAATGTAAGATAAGACCATGTACGAAAAATCACAAATGGATCCACTTTAACATTTATGATTTTAAATATTATATATTACACAGTTAAATAACTATTAGATATATAGAAAAATTTTTAATGCTCTTTTACGTATTTAATTACCCATCTATAAGGATATATATTGCAATGAAACTCAATTTTACATAGAATTAATATGAAAAAAATTATAGTTAAGTAAACTTAATCCTATACAAGGAACAAAATTCACTACTTAAGTTAAAAGTAAAATTAAAAATTTACGAAAAATAAAATAGGAAGATAAGATAAAAATTAATGGGGTAATCAAAAGGCAATGGTGCAATGAAAGTGTTGTATATTTTTTTAAAATTTAGTACTAATTAAATTTGATCCTATAGCTATTTTCATTATTGGTTTGATTATTTCAATATTCGTTAGGTCTCTAGTCTATAGCATTAATCACAGTAATTTTCTTTATTCAAAATAATTGCATTTTGTTTAATCTAGTTTTAAAGACATTTAACGTTAAACTAGTAATTTACTTTGCTTAAATTAATATTAATGAGACGAGTTTCGTTTAAATATACTTAATACATCATATAAGTGGGAGAAAGTCATTTCTAATTAATGTATATTTTTAATAACTGTATACAGATAAAACAAATAAAATTATCGTTATTATGTTAGAATATAAAATACTAGCACTAAAACGGAAATGAAATAGATTTGGTCAGGATAGGAAATATTTGAATAGTGCTACGGAGACATACACAAAAGCTCAATATTATAAAAATTAAATATTTGTAGATTTTTTTTTTTCATAAAAAAAATGCCCTCGAAAATTCTTGAATTATTTAGAGAAAATTTGTATGGCCAAAAATTATAGATTCTTCAATCTATCGTTATTTTAAATATTCGAAGACTACGAAAACCTACTTTAACTATGAATGGAAAAGTTCTCAATGAGAGAGAAATTTTTTTCAGAAATACCTACAGTAATTTCAGTAATGTTTTAGTTTTAATCATAAACTTATAATAGACAGTTTAAAAAAACGCGAGAAATTCAGTCGTAAAAATGGATTTGCCGTTCATTACTCTTAAAAATATATTAATTTATCATCAAAATTAAGTTTTTCACTTTGCATTTTTTGCAATACATGTACATGCGAAATATGTTAGCCACCCTTTCAACATCCTTAAAAACTCCAGAATTTACGATCGTCATTTTTTTTTTACATATTTTCCCCTTCAGATATCAAATTTTATGTTATTGTTTAATTTTTAAATTTAAATAATGTATAAGAAAGTAATAAAATTACAGACTTTTTTAATGAGAGACAAAGAGTTTGAAAAGATATAATACAAAGAAGATAGTTTAAAAAATTAGAATGATAGAAATCATAATATTCAGATTTATGTACTAGAGATACAAATTAGGGAGAGGTTAGCGAGAATAAAGGATGTAACAAAAATAAGGGCTGGATATAGATAGTCAGTTTCTACCACTAAAAATAAAGAAAAAAAGTTTATATAAAGATATATCTTAAAATAATTCTTTGAAGAATTATAGCCACATGACGTTATTCGTTAGGTAGGCTTGCTAGATCTCCCGATTTCAACTCTTAAGAATTTTATGTATTATTTATTCTACTGATCTTCAACAGAGAGTGGAAGACGAATGCCAGCAAATGAGGGACACATAGGCAATTTTTGTGTGGAAAAGACAGTCCTGGGTTATGATTCCTTGCGTTTTCATTGTTCTCATTTAATCTGAACGAAAATAAATGATTGTTAATCTAACGAACTAAATAAACACGTAGATACCTATAACTTAGTAACGAATCACTTCAGGACATATCTTTATATAAACTTTTTTCTGCGTATTTTTCTATATATAAGCCCATTATTTTTGTTACAACACATAGATTCTCAAATTAAATGTCTTGAAAAAATGGTTTGGATAAATCTTTGAGTTTCAACGTTCTTAACTTAAGTTGGAAAAGGATTTATTGGGGTTTTATTTTAAGTAATGTAACCCTGTCATTATTGGTTTTGAGTTTAGCATAGAGAACAAACTTAACATCAATTTAATAAGTCCCTCTCTTAAATTAGAAGTCACACAGCCTTATCTTCTTTGAACAAATAAATTTTAAAAAAGTAATATACTTTGATTTTTATGGATCTAAGATGAGGTTAATGGACTCCTCCTGTTTGGATGTCATGATGTGCAAAAGAACATAGCCTTTACAGTGGGGGGGGGGGGGAGGTTATGTTGCATTTTGAAATATAATAGTTGAAATGACTTTATCTTCTCCTGATGCTCCAGATACTTTCTTTTATTTTAAGTAACTTCATCTACATTCTTGGTTATGATAGATACCACGTAAACGCGGACGAAGGGCTGATAAAAAGCCATTAACATACATGAAAAAATAATTCCTCCGTGTGCTATTTTTATCCCTCTGAAAACAAGTTTTTCCTAAGTGGAGAAGATAAAATGTCTATTTCAAGGAAATAAACTATTTACCGGTTAATCTATTCGTTTTGCGACCTTAAAAAAGAATCCGAGGCACCCCCCCCCCTTCTACCTAATAGGCGATGGAAGCGATTCGTTTATTATTTATGCTAATAAAAAGCAAATTTGTTGAAAAATTAGTAAGGAAGTAACCTTAAAGGAACGACATTTTATTTTTACGTGGACGTAGATAGGTAGTCTGGCAAGGTGAAGATAAAGATCGACGGAAGAATGACGGAGAGAAAGAATAGAGAGAAGGCTCGAAAAAAATAATAAATAATAGAACGAAAGAATAAGAGATTATGATGTGCTAGACATTTCCTTCACAGAGCAATCTCTAAATCAAAACGTAATGTTTTGAGTCAACGAACTTGAAAGAAGCGCATCAGAAATAATAAAAAATTGCAAGAGAAAGCTAAATTTAGAAATAGAAGAAATCTTTGCGACCGATCTCTTCTCTCTCTCTCGAGATTGATTTCGATTTTCTTTCGGGTAAGCAGAAGAAAATTTTTCTCTCTATAACGCATACAGTTATTGCGCTTCTTCTTTTGCTATGGAGGTCTCGGCTTCGGAGGTTCGTTGAACTCGAGCACGTGACGGAGCGAACATTCTTAATTGGGTTTCTGGACGCAATGGTAGGCCAACGCAGACGGCTTCTATTTTTCGCCGAGGGAGACCCCATTTCCTCAGGCAGAAAAGTTTCGAAGCTGAAAAATCCGAACTTTGACCTCAACCGCAACCCCCTCCTTCACCGTTGGAAACCCAATCTTCTGAAATACCATATTGTTAACAACTTTTTTTCTCTCTCTATTTTACCTCCATCGGAATGCTTAATCTGCAAAAGACAATGTCCAAAATAAGGGAAATTTTTGTTTTTGGGGGAATAGGCTTCAGATTTGCACTGAAGAAGACAATGAAATGGACGGAATTGCCCGCCTAGGAGTTGTTTTCCCTGCTTAGCCTCTGATTTATTATTTTCGCGCATAGAAAATAAAGCCTGTACTCCGGGAATGCCAATTCTGGAAAATACGAGGACGCTAAAACTTCTGTATACAGAAAACTTTATTCTTAAATCGCAATTAAATTTACAAGAAAGACTAACCACACAGCTATTATGCCTATCAAACTGTTCACGTTATTTGGCAAAAGAAAAAGGACAATTAACATGTAAGTTTTTATGTCGTAAATTTAATGTAAAACCAATAACTTAATATTTCAACCTTTGATTTTTTATTCCTCACTTTTCTCGGTGCAAACCATTTATAGCATTACCATTTACGTCTGTTTGAAGTCCATTTTGTTACTTCCATTTTTTTTCACCTCCTCTCAAATGAACACCACCCAAAAGTATCATGCACATTTCTCATTGTAGCCTATATTCAGCCCATTAAAAATGTGTGTAGTAATCTTGAAATGTCTGCCGTATCTTTTAAAATTATGAGCATTTTAATTTTTTTATAAATTTAGACTGATAAGGTTCAGTGAATCGTGACCAACGAATCGCTTACAATAAGGAGTGCTTATTTAAGAATTTTATTATATGAGACGAAGATTTTGATTCTATTAAATTATACGTTTTCAATTTTGAATTTGAGATCTTCACATGACATAACTATTTTGTTTAAATTGTGCAAAAATTTCACGTTATAAAAAGTATTACGTGTTTTTCAAAATTATATTTAAACAATTTTTGAAACTCAAGATACTTTATTATTTTTGGACACTAATCTAAATTCCTTCTTAGTTAATTGCATTTCCTAATTGAAAGCATTTTTAATTTTATAAACGTATTAAATGCATTTACAAATCGAGTGGGAGCTCCGTGTTCTTACAGAGAAAAGGAAATTTAGCGGATAAGAACATCATCCCTCGTCTCAAGGGAAATAAATTCTTTGAATTCAGTAAAAAGAAATATTTGGATGAAATTCACTCGCGACTCCAATCACTAAGGAGACGTAAATCAACTCCTCATGAAAAATGGTTTACTCATACCATTTTAGTTGATGTCGCTCTCTATTTCTCGCTTGCTTGCTTTCTCTTTTGCTCTCAATTTGGGAAAAAGGTTTTTGGCGCTGTGTGGTGCGTGCGTGCGCGCATGACTGGGGCACTTCCCTCGCTCCCGCCTCGCTCTCCTTAATCAGCCGACAGTGTTGATGTTGAGGCACGAGGATTGGACCGCTGGCAGCGCGAGGCGGGCTCCATCGTCCGTCTATTCGGGGATCGATCGCGCTCACGTGCCAACATCCATCGCCATGGGATTGGAAAAATGACGGCGACGGCCAACTCCCAACATTGCGCTCTATGTCACTTTTGCTCGCTGCCAGACGACGAGAAGATGAAGAAAGAATTCCTCCATCACGAGCTTTCCTCCTTTTTTCATTTTTTCTTTCAATAGATTCTTCAGCTGTGTGCGTTGTCCACAAAACTTACCCATAAACTCCATAGAGTGATGTAACATTCTATCCCGCACCTTTTAACTTGCTTTAGAGAGTTCTCTGCTTTCTTTTACATTTTAACATAATATCGGAATGATCTCCGCCATAAAGCTAAACAATATGTCAGAACTACATTTAAGCTTCTTCCGATATGAAATCACTTATTATCCTTTTTTTAGTTTTATTAGTAATAATATTAACACTCAACATGCGATTGTTAACAAACCGAATATAGCATTCTTTGTTGAGTTTTGATTTTTCCTGTTTTATTTTTTATTCGTGTGTAAAATCCAATTACATATCGAGCTTTTATTCATATTGATCAATATATTTCTTTTTTTCACCCCCATAGCTCACTTTTTGTGGGGAAATTTAAAGAGAAAAAAATGTATAAAAATAAGCCTCGAACCTGAAAGACTTGGAAGCAACACCCGAGAGTCATTGCAGACACTGCACATACAGGAAACTTTACGCATTTGGATTAAGTATCTAGTGAATCATCCTATATCATTTTGTTTATTTTTCATGAGGTTTGTTCAACTTTTATTAGCGTATGTATATCTACAATGCAAATTTATCCATTAGTATATTGCAGCGATACTTCGTAAATTATTACTTTTTCACCACAACATTACACCTTAATCCTTCTTGGAGGGGAGGTAGAAGCACATGGAAAAAAAAGAAATTTAAGCTTTAAATCACTCTAATTAAACGACGCCACACATCCCGTCTCTACATACAATTCTAATCCGTTACTTTTTAACAGTGCAGAAATTTATAACATATACAAGTTTTCGGGGCTGTCACCCCAAGCAGTGCAGAAGTTCAGTCACCAATTTAAAATACGTGTGAAAAATATTCAAAACCTTTACCATTTTCCAGATCAAAAAGAATCAGTTTCATTTCTACTCAATCATTTTTTTGAATTTTCAGTTAGTTTTGTAACAATAATCTCAAGTTTTATTAGCAGGTATGTCAAATTCTTAAGAGCAATTCTTAATCTATGCCAATGGACTTATCATTTTGACGGGCATCATACATGTCAACAGTCAAAATATTTCTTATATGATCAACGCCTAATCATTAAAAGCGGTCTGGAACACTTGCCAAAAGACTTGATTTCTCGAATTAATCATCATTAGAAATTTTTTTCATGTATTTTAAAGATGTCCGTTCTTTTATGTCAACCGATTATCTTAAAATTCCTGGATGCGGTTGGATGATTAAATCGTGGAATTTCAAAGCTTAAGTTTAAATTATTCCACAAGTCTGAAATCGGAATGATTTCAAATCTGGGGGGGATGTAACAAAAATTCATCCATTACCTAGATTAAGCGGCACGTTACACTATTTTTTTTGTACATTACGTATGTTCGGATTTTGTTAAAAATGACCTCAGAAAATGCACTTTAGAGAATCTATTCTAATAGAGGGTATTTAATAATAGATTCATATATCTCTTCAAAAATTAAGCAAAAACTGTGGAATGGAACAACCAAAAAGGGAAACCTCTAACCCACAAAGAGAAACCTCTATCGTTTGTTTATTTTGGTTCATATATCTCTGCTTTAGCATTGTCTTGTATAAAAACAGTTTTTTAGAGTCTCGTTAGATATTTTATATCTAGAGTAAACTTGCTTACAGATTTTCTTTAGAATTTCTTAGTTTGATGATAGTGAGTGAATGAACAATAAAGAAAACGGGGCTCTCTAATCTACAAAGACAAACGAAAGGAATACCGGATACATATTTCGAAGACGAAGTCTGCATGTCTAAGTCTTAGATCATTGAAAATGTCGACTTCGAAATGCGTTTTGTCGAAAACCGAAACTATCTGCCAGTTCTTACTAAATTTCAGATTTTTCAACTCTATTTAGTTCCTAATTGACCGAAAGTTAATTCAGTAAAAATAATGGAAAAAAAACTTGGTGTTTTTCTTACAGAGGGTCACGGTTTCTTAATTCCAATAAAATTATTAGTCTTTCAGTACAAAGTTCATAAGGGGGGATTTATGAAGAGATAGTAAACGAATTACTTCATAGTTCAAAAAACTTTCAAACATTTAAACTGTGACAAGTGTATTTCATCAAGAAGTGAACGAACTCTAAAATTCTTAAAGTTGCATTTGTGATCATCGGCTCGCGATTTCATTCTGAAAGCAAAATTGGAAGAGCCTATTTTTATTGGTTTATTGAAAAAAAAAATATGCAAATTATTTATGCGTTTTAAATCACTATATGTTGGGACATTGAGTAGAAAGTCCTTTTAGCATTGTAGACCAAATTCAATCATAAAATACAAGAAAGTAACCTCCCGAAGAAGATATAGGAAAGTATACTTTCCTACAGCGGAAGCCCTGAGATCATCTATTTTTACCCTTTTATCTTACTTTTTAACCCCCTCTCCAATTTTTTAAATCGAAAAATTGATTTTCTCGAACGTAGTACAGTATTTAGAAAGTGTAAAAGAGCTCTATCTTCTTTCGTTTCTCATCATTTCCGAGCGAATGATAATATCACATGTCATATGTTGCCATAGTTCTAAAGACCAAATAACTGCCACCCCGCAACTCCGACCCCATTGGAACAATTTGGCCCAAAGTTCATAGTAATGTAGATCTTGCTTAGAGGAATCTGCATACCGAATTTCACTCCTTTATATGCATAAATACATGTAGACCTTTCGGTCCCCTCTACTTTCCACCCCCGAAACTCCGACTCCAGTGGGCTGATCAAAGCCAAACTAAATAGTGTTGATAATAGTCTAGATAAAAAACCGTTAAATAGGAGTTGATAATATGAAATATGCATATGTTGATTACGAATGATGAATCCAAACATAAACAGGCTTTTCTTTGAACGTTCATGTGGATAAACTAACATTATAAAGTAAGTCTACTACAGTTTTGGATAAATTGGTTAATTTCAGTGGAAATTTCAAAGTGGTTATTGATTGTTCTTATTCACTAAAAGAAGATCTTTCTTACCTCCATGTTGTTTTGTTATATTCATCTTTACGAGCTATGTTCTTTACGTTTTGAGTACTGGAGTTTCCGTGGAAAAGGAAGAAATTTAAAAAAAAAAGTTATTGCAGTTGGAAGTCGGAATAAGATTAAAGAAATAGTCATTAAACAGCCTAACATAAAAAATTATTTCCTTACAAGTTCTCGTGCTGAGCTACTGCTTCTGTAAAGACAGTATAAAACTTGAAAAGTATTCAACGAATGAGAAATTTCAAATAAATATTGATACATTTTTAAAAATAACCTGAGTAAGGGTCTTTTTTAAAATTATCCTGTAACTGATTGTTAAGAGTACAGAAGGTGATGAAAACAACCACTTCCCACAATATTAACCATGAGAAGTGGTTGTTTTCATCAGCTTCTTTACTCTAAGTAATTACCCATAGTCATAAGGTAATTGATTTTTTTTATCTTTTGGTTGTTAACAGCTTAATCGTTGGTTTTGTAATTTGCAGAATATACATATCGGACACTTTCGATTTTAGACGTTTTGTCGAATATCTAGAAAATACTTGACGAATTTTCCTGAAACTTCAGGGGTGTAAAGAGCATGTTGTACCTCATATATTCGAAGGTTTTGTCCCGAAAGCAAATAGCGGACCAGCAACAAAGTGAACCAAAAAAATAATGTTTGGGATCATCCTGTAAAAAATAATGCTTAAAATGCGTTGGAGCTGCAACATATGATTAAGAGGCTTCTTTTACTTATCTGTGTTCGTGTGGATGAGAATAGCACGGAGGTATAAGATTTCTTTAAAAAAAATCGAATTGTTTTCGTAAATTATTTTTTATAACATGCAGGGTTTTCAACCTAATGCAATGACATTTTCAGAAAACTTGACAAATTACAGTAGAGACAACACACTGCAAAAGAATATAAAAATATTAAATATTTGATAAAATATGAGCATTTTTACTAAATAATGTTTAACTGCGCATGCGCAAGTGTTAACAGAATGTCTTTTGCATTATTTTGTTAGCCGAATGTATAGAGCTGCTCTTATAAAAAAACTCAAGCAAGTATCGTGAAAATTCAGAAAGATATCGTTGCTACAATGAGTTGAATTTCAGCTGCTCTCAAAAGTAAACTAAACGATAAGGGGTTTTCTCCAACCTTTATTTTTGGATCGGACACCAGTATCAACTTCTTCTCCTTACGCTGATATGAAGCCAATATGCATATATGAAGTGAATATGAAGTCAATATGCCTTCATATCAGCGTAAGGAAATGAACACAGATAAGCAAAATAAGCCTCTTAATCTATATCAACAACGTATTTCAAGCATTATTTTTTACAGGATAATCCCAAACATTATTTTTTTGGTTCACTTTGTTGCTGGTTCCCTATTTGCCTTCGGGACAAAACCTTCGCTGAAATATATGAGGTGTAATATGCTCTTTACACCCCTGAAGTTTCAGAATAATTCGTCAAGTATTTTTCTAGATATTCGACAAAACGTCTGAAATCGAAAGTGTCCGATTACTTTTGGGTAGATAGTGTATATCAACAAGGCGGAACTCTACTCTATATTAAGGAGTTCTCTGTGGGCTCTTTAGCCTATTTGTAATTAGAGCTCATTTTCTTTATTTTCATAAAGAAACTGATATTACCTGGATCATGCATGTTGTAATGGTGAACAGACTTTTCATGGTTTGTTAAATTTTCCTTCTAATTTTGAAGTATGCTGAGAAAAGAAAACGAAAATGAGTAAAAATAACTATATTTTTGACTTAGGGAAAGAAGTTTAATAAAATTTAAAATATTAATAGAAAATAATCTTAATGACACGGGATATTTATTACGTTCACAAGATTGCTCTTGATATTTATTGTTAAACATAAAACGTGGGAAAAATATTATGATGCGCGCACAAGTACTTTAATGACAGACTTACAAAGTTTACGCTTAGAAAAATACTGACTTACTCTCTTCTGAAATGTTTATTTTTCATGAATCATTACGTTTGTAAGAGAACTTTGAACTAATTATTTGAAAAGAAATACAAATGTTTGCTTTCGAAATTTCTTTTCACGGCTACAGAACTCTTCTCCTTCAATTCAGTTTATTTATTTATTTTTTTTTAGTTTTTTTGTAATTGCCTTATTTTTTGAAAGAAATTTAAGTGCTTGCTTGTGTATTCAAATAAATGTCAGTTTCAGGTTGCTCACAATGCTCATATTCGCCGTATAATAAAAATAAAGGGAATCTAAATTTTGATTTTAATTATGGACATATTTTTATTCCCATGAATGCTATTTTATTAAGTCTTCTTCATTTTTAAGTTCAATTTACAGGCTTTTGTAAACTTCAGATACAATCATACAAATTTTTTTTTTCCTTTTAATATTCACTAAGCAACTTTTCTATAATTCAGGAAAAAAAACACAGTATGGCCGTAAAAAGTTTTTTTTACCACATATTCCATGTGACATTTGTAGCTTTTTGAGGACGTGAAATCATAAAATAAAAATGAGGAAACTGAAAAATAGTAAAAGACAAAAAGTCCAAGATTTCCCCATATATTACAACTTCACAAGCAAATATTCCATAATGTCATTTACTTACTGGAAGTTTCGGAGGCCACAACAATTTAATAAAACTCCTCCAGGGGAGCATCAGTTTTCTCTTTAATTCTAACTTTATTTTTAATCCTTTAGATAGAATATAGTTCCTTCACTTTTTTAAAAGCTATAGGTTTCAAAGAAACTTTAATGAATTCAAACCAATATGATTTATGATATTTAGATCAATTTATATGGAGGACTCGATCCGTGTGATGGTCATTTGTAAATCAATTGGACTGCTTTTTAAAATGATTCATGTATCTTGCAATGTCATAAATCTCATAAATATAGAGAACCTACTTTGGGAAAGAAATTTCTTCGTATTTCATTAAGAAGAAATATTTTAAAAGTGATGGACAAACGATGTTGTATAACTTCTTTTTACTGCAGGGTGATTCAAAAGTTATTGTGCAAAGGTCTCACATTGAGTCTCACATTGAAGCTCGATTGCAAGTGGGCTCGAGAACACTTCTCCTGGAAAGATGAGTGGTTTCAGCGTTTTTTGACGAAAAAAAGTAACTTTTGAATTCCTTTTTAAAATATTCCTATTGAAACCCATCAGTTCAAAATATTTTTATGCTAAATTTATAATGTAACATGTACTACTCCACAGTAACTTTTGAATAACCTATCCATATTGAATATGGGACAGAATAAAAGAAAAATATGAAACTCTAATTATGATAAAATAAAACATTAGCATTAAAAACTCCGTTCGTATTTTAACGAAATATGAAGAAATTTTAAGGAACGCTTCAAATCATACCTAAGAACAAAAAAAATCTTTATTTTTTTTAACAAAATGATATGGTTAATGCAGCTTAAACCATTTCGAGAAGTAAGGATCAATAAATGAAATGTTTATCACCGAAGAAATACCCGTACATTGTTTTCTTAAGGTTTTCCGTTTTAGAAGTCGTTCATTCAAAATCATCCTCCAGATTTTTTTTTAAATACTTAGAGATCAAACGTAAGAGAAAATGGCATTGGACAGAATAAATGATGATTATAAGCTTTTTACAGTTTTAATTGTTAAAAATTGCTTTTAATATATATTCTGTTTAAATAGACAAGCTCTCATTATTACAATTTTCCTTATACATCAAACCAGATTTGCATATGGTAAAAGGTAGAAATAATACGTACTTTGATTATTTAGGTTAAAGTAAAATTACAAAATTTTATTAGGCTGCAACACTGCTGATGGATTGAAATCAATGTTAAGTCGAAATTTCCTATGTAGAGCCTCCAAAGCGGATAAAAATTCTCTTTATCGATTATGCAGAGCTTCTTGCTTAGCCGACTTCGATTCGGACTTGAATCTTATGAAAAGATCCAGACAGCAAAAAAATTAAGTTTTTCAGAGCATACTCGTAATTCTTTGCAAAACATAAATGTACTCTAGTTTATTAAAACTATTGTGACGGATTAATTTATAAGTTCAATCTTTAAAATAAAAAAAACCAATAATGTTTAACTACTAGTAAAAGAATAAATTTTGAAATGCCACTGTCTACTCAGGGCCTTTTAATAGATTACAAACAATTCTAGTGCTTCAGTAGTTGGAAATTGAAGTGAACAAGAAGGTTAATTTTCACATAATTTGATTTCCTGAGTTTGGCAGGCCTAATTTACAGCTGATATGTTA
This sequence comes from Rhysida immarginata, assembly GCA_023313115.1. NCBI lineage: Eukaryota > Metazoa > Arthropoda > Chilopoda > Scolopendromorpha > Scolopendridae > Rhysida > Rhysida immarginata. The sequence goes on from JAHWFO010008480.1 coordinate 1,863,233, forward strand.
TTATAATTACGCTCAGCTGTTTACTGCATTGTAATAATAATACTTACTAAAATAATTATTCCATGTTTCATTAAAAATACAAAAATTTCCTAAATTTTCCTATATTATGTTTTAAAAGCAAGTCAATTACAGATTGAGTTATTAGGTACTAATCCAAGTACGAAATATATTCTCTATGATTTAATCTTTCATGTAGAAATAGTTGGTTTATTTCAACTGGTACCTTAATCAGCTTGAAAACAGCTAGATTTATGAATCACCTAGCACGTATTAATCAAAGTAAATTATTTAGATCGGCCTCGGTGGCACAGTGGTTGCGTGATCGCCTCTGATGCCCGAGTACACGGGTTCGACCCCGGCCGAGGACGACGAGGATTTTTTTCAGGGGGAAAATCCTGAGATCACGCACTTCCTTCGGAAGGGAAGTAAAGCCGTTGGTCCCGTGTAGTCGTTAATACCAAACAAACCAACCAATTATTTAGATTAAAATATTTAATAAATCGTGCTATACAAATCTGGGAGAGATTCGGATTCTCTTTTTTATATAATGTTGTTGAGTTAAATTTTACAACAATGCTGGCCAGCGACCTCTAGAACAAACATGGGAAGTTTAGTGAACACTTGGGAAGTTTTGACTGAAACATTTCTTTCGTAACGACCATAAGAGAAGCCGAAAGGAGTCAAAGATTTCTTCTCTCTAACCAACCTATGCTTACCCAGGATTCCAGAGATTTTGCACTCATATATGGACAAGAGTACCGGGATGGTCGGCTATTTGAACCCAGGGATTTCGGGAGAGAACCAAGAGGCGAAATCACTCCTTCTTAACCGAGATAGCTTATTAAATCGATAGTCGCTCTTAATATGTACTCAGCTAAGCTTACCGATAATTTTACAACATAAACCATTTATTTCGGATGCACTAGATATCAGTTACTTTTTTACTCTATATATTGTTAATCCTTATTTTCGAATTTGAAGGTTTAATTAATTTTTCAACTTAAAAATATAATTTCGCGAGAGAAAAAGGATTTTAAATGGTGTAGTTATTATTCAATGTGTATTCCGACAAGGAATCAGGAAAATTTAAGATTTTATATGAAACTGTTTTATCATGTCTTGCAGTTTCTATAAACCAAATGCAACAAATTGTACACAAGTATGAATGCGTGCTACAATATTTAATGTAAATCTTTTTAATTTAATTATTAAAAATAATTATTATATTAAATCATTATATCATTATTTGCAATTATACATTATGTCCTTAATAATAAAATCAGTTCGATTTCTGCAAAGCGTTTATTTTCCTTCTCACATTATAATCCATTTTATAATGTTATAATAATTCACGTATTTCTTTGGATTATTTATGTTCAGATCATTGAACTTCATTGTTTCTTTCGTATATTTTTATCATTAATTTGAGTTGTTTCTCCAAAAGAAACATAAGCTTAACTTATAATTCCCTTTTTATTATATGATGGATGAGAAAAGGACGAGACACAAAAAACCTGGAATAAACCAAAATTGTACACAGAAAAAGATGATATTTCGGATAGAGACGATTCTTTGTCAAAACAAAAATTAAAATATTAATTCGTTTTAATTCGTGTAATACTACATAAGTAGTGTTAGGAACCTTAGGTCCTAAAAACATGTAAAATATGTAGATTCATATTCCCTTTAAATGCATAAATATTCTCTTAAAATGTAAGTACTTCTTAACAAACAAATGGGTATAAATAATTAGAAATTTAATTAGTTTATTAATTTCGAACATTACAATGACTAACAACGTTTAGCTTCACGTTTTCTGGGGTAAACCTCTGCCGATTTGAAAGTAAAATAGATTTGTTCTGAGAAAATGATCTTTGATGTTATAGGGGCTTTGGAAAATGCAGCAATTTCTTCTGGTCTGGGATGTAACACTTTCTCCGAATAAAATTTTTGAAATTAATTGTACTACACTCCAACCTGGGTTTTTATCAAGAACATCTTTTAGCTTTGCATGGATGAGTAATTGTTTAGGTGAAACTGGCACTGATTCGATTGCTTCCACAAACTTCAACACAATAGCAACTGCTTTATGAAGAGGCAATCCTTCCAAATTTTTTTATGCTGTCAATAAGAAACTCGTTCTTGCATACATGTGTAAAGCTCTGTTGCGTACTCTGACCTTTGAGTCTCCTGTGGTGTGGTGATAGGGACTGTAGAAGCAAAGTTTGTTTATGCATCTTCTCCATGTGATGTATTGATGCTAAGTGAATGGAAGTGTTTAAATGTTATAACACTTGCAATCTGTTTTCAGCAGCTATGCTTTTGTTACAGCATTTGCAGAAAAGAACTCTGCCATCTGTTGAGAACATGTCTCCAAATTCTTGGACTTGCTGCTGGCATTTTGTACGTGCAGATCTCTTTTCTTTTGGCATGGTTGACTTTCAATGGAATATAGCTATAGCAGATATTAAAATAATATCACAAGAAGCCAATTGGCCTCTCGAGTGTAGGTCTGATAATCCCAAATATGTCACAAACCATTAAATATGCTTTTTTAGGTCTTTATAACTCTTAAATTAAAACACATATATTAAAAATAAACACATTTTTATGCACATCTCTTAGTACTGAAACCATAAACAAAATATGTTTTTACCTAAGGTTCCTAACCCTGTACATAAGAGACGTTTTTCTCTTTAACTATAGAAATATTCATTTCTGAAACATGTCCTTCGTTTATTTTGAGGAAAATGAAATGTTAACTGAAAACCCAAAGATATGTTGGGAAAGAAATTTGGAAATAAATCAACATTATTACCTGATTAGGACACACAACATTAGGTTTACTCACTCCTCTGAATGACAAATGACATATCTTGTTAACATTAAAACTATCTCAAACCGAAAGAATTATTTTGCTGTAATGTTAATTTAATTTGCATACAGAGATTTATAAAGGAGCTTTAGAAATAAGTCACATTTGGAATTATTTAGCAACTTAAATATACATTTGTGAACGGAAATTAAATCGATTTTTTTTAAAAAAATCTAATGAGCATATATTCAAGATTGCTATCATAAATTGGTTGTCGATGCTAGCTTCTTTTTTCTTTTACGATAGAAATTATTCATATAGGTTTAACCTTTTAAATTCCTAATTCAGTATTACAAGATCATCTCTGAGGAATTATGGCTGAACATGGCCTTCTAGTTCAATGGCCTGACTCGTCGACATGCTAATTTTAGCAGTTGCTCCTTTAGGTTAAACAATTACGAAAAAATTATAATAATCCCACATACATACATTAAAAAATACTGAAGAAAAAAAACACGTTTTACTTCCAGAATAATGGTTAGAAGGCAAAAGTTGGAAAAAATAAAATTTAAACGAAAAGGAAAACAGATTAAAAAAAAGAAAGAATGAACGTGTTTGTTTCTATTTAAGAGACGTTTGTTCTTTTTTTAAAATCTCTCCTTTCCCTTTTAGCTAATGTGTTGAAGGCTCAACCACATTTGCAGTTTCGACTCTCTCCCTACACAGAATTCCGTGTGTGTATTTCGATTGCGTGACGAAACAGGACAACAGATTTGCTGCATCCCAGGTGCACGTGGGAGCGCAAGAGAACCCGTTCTGCACTTCCACACGGCAACAGCAACAGCAGCATCAGTATCAGACGACGACGACGACGAACGACGACGACCGATGATTAATCCAGCGGGGGCCGCCCAAGGCCTCGGGCGTAGACACAACTGGCAGACGGGACGCTGAACTCGCCCCACGTGAACACGCTCCAATTGCACCATTTACATAGACACCCCAGCACAAAACCATCTTAGATGACGCTCGCCTTTCTTAAACCTTTTCTCATAAATAGTCAAGAAGGAAACGCCGAACTAATAGGGGAAATTTTTTAAAAAGGGAGGAAATGAGCAAATGGTGCCTGCCAAATTTCTAAGACCATTACTTAAAGAAAAAAAAAATTCCATCAAAAGTTTGGGGTTATTAGGCACTTCAAATTACCCGCATGATATGGAAGTATTGTTAATTCGCACCTGCACAGCTCTTTTCAATGCATGTATAAAAACTACGAGAACTCAAATTACAGTAAAGATCATAGTGCCATTTTAGCATGTTATAGCAATGTAAGTCATTAGAGGGAAACGGTGGAAATACGTATTCGCGTAGGCATAAACTTAAAGAGGAAAATGATAATACATAACCCTACATTGCAAAAATGTATGTAATCTTTTACGGTAATAAAATTCGTGAAAAGGCAGCGAGATAAGCAAAAAATAAATACAACAATTTCGAAACAGAACACCAATCCATCTTTCAGCAGGTGACGAAAAAATAAATTGCTAATCACAACCATTTGAGTAAACATAACTTCTTGGGGAAGCACAATCAACCCCTTAAAACACGCTTCGCTTTATAACGAACGGTAATGCAGAATTAAGAAGGTAAAACAGCTTAAGAGTCTGCGAGATAAAATTCCAGAATGACATTATATGCCTTTCTGAATTACAGTTGCTTTAACGGTGCCATGATCCTTTTAAATAAGATATTCAAATTTACAAAAAATACGACGACTATCAGGGAAGAGTAATCACGGGGTTTAATATTTATGAATCGGTTTCTTCACTCATTTATACTTCTATATTTTCAGTATTTTTTTTCCCTTATATGTATATTCGGTTATTGAAAAATGAATACATAAAAACAAATCGAATGAGAATTATTTTTATCTAAATGTAAGGGAAGTTATACAAGGAAAATGTGAAAATTAATTTAATGAAAATCCGAATCTGCTTATAGATTTTTCTATCACGTCACGTTTCCAAGTTATGCACATAGAGACTGCAATCTTAAATTAATGTGTGTGAAGGGAATCCATGGAAATAGTAAATAAAAAAAAACTACAAATGAAATGAGAAGTAAAAGAAATCGGAATTGGAAATGGCTACAAGGAAGATCAGATAAATAAAGCAAATACAAGAAAGAAAATAAAAAAGAAGAAGAATTTGTTTAACCTTTCAAGGAAATTTAAGTTACAAAATTAAAAAAATATTTCAAAAGAAAGAAATAGAAGTAGCATTAGGTCCAAAAATAAATCAATAACATTATTAGAAAACAAAAGAGAAACTATAGAAAAGGAAAAAAGTGGGATATATGAATTTAAATGCAAAGAATGTCCCAAAATTTATATTGGAAAAATTTATCGAAATTTAGAAACTAAATTCAAAGAACATATATATCAAAAATGCTCTAAAAAATTCCAAGTATGCAGAACACATTTTATTAAGCAAACAAAACCGGGGAATTATGAAGAAACATGCAAAATTAATGATAAGAGTGAAATAATAATCATTGAAATTTTAATTATTTTTATGTTAAATAAATTTTACCCACAAGAAATTTTAAATATAACTGAATAGTAGATAGTAACTTACTATTCAACTAAATATTAAAAGAAGAGAAAATAAAAGAATTATTAAGCAAAAACAAAAGATTACGTGAAATATGTAATTAAAACATAACATAATACTATATTGTATATTAATAAAATTACAATATAAAATAAAATAATTAATAATAAATAAATAAATAAATAAATAATGTAACAACAACAACAGGAAGATTCCAGTAGGATAATCTCAATGGCCACGCCCGATATTGTCCCCCAACAGGCAGAGAGGCCCAAAGCGGGGTTAATGAAGAAGAAGATAAAATAAGGAAAGAATAGAAAATTTGTTATTTAAAAAGTTTATACGGTGCAGCAATGAAAAAATCAATAGTATTAAAATTTCGATTAAAAACATCAATTAACTTAAATGAGGGATCTAAATTAATAATATTCGTAAAATATTCTCCATTTATTAGTAAAAAGAAGTGCAATTCGCGGCCCGGAGACCTATTAGCTCAAGGGTTCGAGGCGCGCAAATATGGCCATTAAGTATACTAATCAGAGTGTTTAAGAGAGCTAATTTTATATCTCATGTATATCGAAAATAGATGATGAAGTCAAAAATTTATCTTTAGAATTAAAAATATGAGCTAAAAATGATTTGAAATTAGTTATTTTGGATTGAAAATGATTAAGTATTTGAGATTATGGGTATATCATATCCATGATGCATAAAAAACTTTTGGTAGCACTACTGATTTATATAATATTAGAAATGTTTTTTAAAAAAAATTACAAGCCGCCTTATTAGACCAAATCTTTTGCTAATATCCATCAATATTGACTCAAGATGATCTGTAAAATTTAGCTTATTAGTGAATATTATTCCTAGGTCCTTTATAAATCTCTTCTATGGATTATATGATCCCTAATTTTATAATTCATTTCATAAATTGTTACTTTACGCGAAAAAAATGTATTTAAGATATTTAGAGCTAACCCATTTCTTTCAAGCCAGATTGAGATATATTTTAAAGTTTGCTTAATTTTTGACAGTCATCCCAGTTTTTAACTGCCGTATAAATTTTCAAGTCTTCGCATACAGGAGGGATTCTGCCAAGTTTCTTTCTTTTTGAGGAATCATATCTGCAATGTATAAGTTAAACAGAACTGGCCCTAATGGGGATCCCTGTGGAACTCCACTGCAAATTGTCTCTTTTTTATAACTGCTATCCATATCCTTAATGGTTAAAGCCTCTCCCAATTAATAGGGAGTCAAACCATTTTCTCACATTGTCAGTTACAGCCACTATATTGAGCTTACATAATAAAAGGTGAATGTTGACACTGTCAAATGCCTTGCTTAAATCCAAGTAAATCAAGTCTAATTGTTTCTCATGATCTATATGGTATATTAAATAATGCATCAGGATTGCCAAATTTGTTAAAGTTGACCTTTACTTTCTAAACCCAGGTTGTTGATCCGGTAAGTACGGGTCAAGTTGGTTAACGACATACTTTTCAAGTATTTTTGCAGGAAATAATAAGATTGTAATCGGCCTGAAGTCTTTTGGAGATGACGGTTTTTGTATCTTAGATATTGGCAGGATGTTAACTATCTTCCATTGTTTGGAATAAACACCAAGCACAAGAGAAAGATTAAACAATTTTTCTAAAGGATTAATTTGTTTGCAGTCTGCTTTGGATTAATCTGTTTGCAGTTATGGTTTACTCTATGTAAGTACAAGTTATGGTTTCCTCTGGTACAAGTTATACACCATATCATGATATTTTCTCTCACGAATTCATATTTTTGTAATATTTTTGTAATAAAATTTAGGCCATGCTCGCCACCACATTTTCTCTTTATTCTGTTCTTTTCGGAAATATGAAGAAACTTATAGATTATGGTTTACTTATGTTTACCAATTTTCACAACCCTCATGCAAAATATACCCACTGACTTGCGTTCCATGTCAACACCATGTGTGTTCATAAATGACCCATTCCTGTTTGTTCCAGTTTGTATTCGTAACATTAGGACAGGGGTTGGAAACAAAATATGGCATTTGTCGAAAGACATTTTTTTCATTACTCAAAATGTCGAACATTGAATTCGGCCTCCTTACTTCCACTTAACTTTCTCTTTTGAAAATACCAACTATTTCAATAGCAGTATTAGGAATCATACCATAATTGGAAAAAGAGCACTAAGTGCTACGTTCTGAAAATAGTGACAGGTTTATTTCCCTCTATCGCTTTACTTTTTAAATATTTCTCTAGATTCACTAAACATAATTGTTCTTTGTATTATATTTTTCTCCCATTCTGTAGAATTTTATTGCACAATGTATTCACGAGAAAATTTTACTGACTCCAGTCACCCAAAGATAATTCTTATATTAATAAAATACTATAAAGATAATAATAAAGAAGTAAGGAAAATGTGATATCCTATCTCCGTAAAGGAAGTAAATATTTCAAAATGATTACAAATAATAATTGAAGATTTCTACCGCGGAAGGTTTACTAGTTACTATAATAATTAATTTACATTGTTTTTGGAAATTTCACATTCATATTTTTTTGTTATAAATAATCCCCCTCTCAGGTTCATAAAATTGGTTGCAAAGTCAAATATTACTTTCTAATAAAATTTGTAATAAAACAAATTTATAATATCTACACACAAAATTTTGATGATATATAGGATTCGATTGCAAGAATGTTGATTTATTGCTTAAAACGCGTTTCAGTCACGGGTCATCTTCAGTTAGGATATAATCTAAAGTTGCGAGGATACAATCTTTGGATACAACAAGAAAATAATGCCATTGCAATAGAATCGAACATTATCTTATTTTTAATTAATATCTAAATAAAAGATTTTGCTCTATTTCAGCAACGTCTTGCACAACGTGTTAAGTATAAGGCAATGATGCATATCATAAATGTTGTTTATTTGAGATTAACTATGTAAGAAAAAAAAACGGAACTGGAAGAAATAGCCTGAATCTTTCAAAACATCCAGAGATATCTGTTTTTTCATATCTTCGCACGTCAGCATTTGTTCATTCACGTTAGTTAGACACTTTCGTTTATAATTATTGTATAAGAAATATATATAATTTATTTACTATACCATATGATGTATGACTAATTAACGATTCGATTGTTATAAGAGGTATTGGCATGAACAATGTATTTGTGTAATCTGTTTGTGTCTAGCGCTCTATAATTAGGGCGTTCGATCTTATCCGCGATTTCATTTTTCACGGAAGGGGCTTGGAACATAATATCTGCGAATATAGGGGCTCGACTGTATATGCAATAGCCTAAATAGATAAGTAAATTTCTGTAATAAAAACTTTGTTTTGTATCTGTAAGTTATCAGATTTAATATCTCAATATCTCTCAAATGCTAAATTTTTATCATAACTGTATGAGTGAAAAAAAAATAGATGTACAGGTTTCTCTTGAATAAAAAATTCTGAATCTTGTGTTATGAAAAAATTCTGAATTTTTCAATAATTTCAAAAACTTGTGTTATGAAAAGTAGAAAGGTAAAATAACTTATAGTACTTTAAGGATTCTTTTTTTAATATTTCTGGTATCGAACACATGATGGACTTATCGAACATATAAGATGGGCGAGGAAGGCGAGGAGAATGGGAAATAAATCTTTGAAGAGAAATATTTTTAGAATACAGGCCCCTTCACGAGAAGTAAAGGAACCACCTACTAAGGATCTGACTTGGTTGACTTCTTCTACAAAAAAGAAGGAAAAAAATAGGCAAGACTTCCCTACAAAGTGAGACCAAAAGGTTCACTCGTTCCCGAACTTTAAAGGGAATGGATGACCTCGGAACATTCCTCAAAGAGTTAATATAACTCCCGACATAGAACATGTGATCATTTTTAAATTGTCAAAAAACTGACATTAATCTAAATGCGAAACTCATTCTCCTTGATTCTAACTCCACAAGATAAACAGAAGTAAACGCCATTCCAATGACTGGTTCCAATATTCTGTAGTTTCGTGTATAGACTCTATCCCTTTCAAAATCACAAGGTGCAGTGCTGCATGAGTAATTTCAACAAAATGTAGAGAACAATTTTTTATAGCTAGACTCCCCATATGAAGAATAAACGAATAACGAATAGGTGGTTTTAGGTTTCAGCTTAATAAGAGCCGAGAAAAAACGATTAGCGAAGATATTAAAATACTTTGTTAATGAATATGCAAAGTTTTATGGTTTTGGACGAATTATAACTGAAACAATACGGCCTGCATAGGTGGTAGGGAAGAATATGAAAACCACTCCAAAAAAAGGTCTTTAAGATTAATTCCTATGGACGTCAAATGAATGTCTATATTTTTCTGGATATGGGAATCTGGACAAGGACGATTGAATGACTGAAAATACAAACAGACCAAGTCCACTTTTAAAAACTGTGGATAAACACCAATTGTAGACCAACATCTAATTTTAGGTCATAAAATATTTTTGAGACACATTAACATGCATCTCTTTGTGTAAATCACGATTCCTCATTTTTTAAATAAAATAACAGCTTAAATGAATGTTAAAAATGTGACTTAGTCTAGTTATATTTTCAGTCATCCGATTATTATGTGACAGTTCACTGTCAGTTTATCTCAATGTACGGTTGTTCCAATTAAATTGAGAAAAATCCACATTCAATAATAATAACATTGGCTTTGATGCAAAATTAAATTTCTGTAGAGTATATTAGCCAAGTCCACAGATACTTAAATATATAAAACAAAGACACTACACAGCTCATTAAAGTGCACGAGACAGCATCATCAACCATTAATACTGAATAGCAATTTCTCTTTCATATGTATGTATTCAGGTTAAGTGGAGGAGAACACCGGCTCAAGCCAAGGTCTAACTGTTAATTTTTCATTGTGAGAGCGCGCCTTGTCCTGGGAGCATCTGCCTGCTCTGTAAGCCGAGCGTCTATCTGCCTGTCTGTGTTTCTGTGCGTGTATTAGTGTGTGCGTATTGTGGGTCTTTCAGATGGCCACACTAACTAACTAACTAGCTAAGGTTGGCGGGCAAGCGAGCGCACGTAGTATCCTCGAAAAGTGACCCGGAAACTGGCCCTGATCCCATCGGACGATTGGGGGGAGCTTCCTCCTCCTCCTCCTCCTCCTCCTCCTCCTCCATTTTCTTCGTCTTCTTCGTCTCCGACGGGGCCATTTGAGATTATTATTATTTTGTTGGTGGTAGTAAGGAGAAGGGGGGAGATGGGATCCAGTCGTGTCCACGTGGCCTAATTGAATACGAGCATGTGCATGGGAAGTGTTTTTCATGTCACGCACGGGAGAGCGATTAATACGCAATCATAAAATATAATTGTGGAGAATGGAGAGGAAAAAGGCGATAAAAAAGAGAAAGAGAAAATAAAAAAATTCTCAACAAGCACAAATTATTCAAATTTCTCATGTTCAGTGTCAAGGGATTTCACTGCTGTCATTTGGTAGGACATTCTTAGATGCCAGAAATTGTATTTTTGCATATAAATATGAAAGACAGACATTTTAGATATACATTCGATGATATTAATTAATTAAATAGATTTAAAAAGAGGCCTTTATAATAATTTGACATAAAACAAATTCTGTGCTAGAAAAAACTATGTTGTAAACAGTTTTTGTGATCGAAAAAAAAAGTTTTCATCAACAGTTTCTCGCATCGGACTCGTTCTTTATCTTGCTAAATGTTTGATATATTTTTTTCAAAGAATGACATCGGACTTTTCAATAAAGAGAAGGCATATTAAATGTAACTTATAACTTGGTGTTGAAAATACAAATACTATTATAATGTTACCTGTTAAAGAAATAAAGATAGGAATATGAAATATGAAAAAATAAAATTCATCTCAGAGTTAAAGTGTCTTCTTTTGCTTGTGATATCACTGGTCAAGTAACAATAGGCGGTGACGTATAACAATTATTTAATTTTATGCAGATTATGTTTTGTGCAGATGAAACCAGAAAAAAGACTCGAAAAGGTTTTTTTTATTTCTTTCAGGAAAATAAGAAAAAAATTTCAAATCCAAAAATTAAAAAAGTCTTCAAATTTCATCCTCTACAAGGTATTCAATATTCTATTGTTCCCAATTTTTGAACTTTCAATAAAGTGTTTTGGAATTTTGGAGTAAATCAAGAACTATTCTATAAAAGTCTTCTATAAAAGATTTCACAAATCTACTCGTCAAAATTTGTACAATTTTATCTAACAATATCTGCGTAAAAAATATCTTGTTGTATATACATTATTGCCTTTTGTTCTCAATGCTATTCAAAAGTAAAAGAACTCATTTTAACTCTGCGGTGATTTCTATTTTTATTATATGTTCTTTTCATCATGTTTATTATCCACAGTTTTTGTTTTTTTTTTCATATATTCCTAGCTTTATTTCTTTAAGAGGCTATATTATTTATACTGATTATATTTTCAACATTTAATATCTTTTAAATATATTAGACGTCAGTTGATTTGCACCTTAAATGTCGGATTTTGTTTTTTCGGGAATTTTAGATAATAGTAAGACGACCTTAATCTGTTTTCAAATTTTTGTTGCAACACTTTAAAGGGTGTCTATTGCTGTTAATTTTTCGGTACTATTTTAAAGTTGCTTACCTCTTTGAAGAAAAATCAAGCTTTTATATTTTTATGAAATATCATTATTTCGAAAGTTTCCTAATTTTTTTAAGAAATCGGTTTTTGTGATTGGTTGAAGTTTTCTTGGTGGTTGTTGATTTTTCAAGGTTTCTATCTGCCGTCGCTAATGAATGCCATATAATGTTACTTATAATAGTTTCAGTTAATAACTTTTTAAAGTTAATGTTAAGGTTTAAATAAATAGTATATTTGTAATCTTGTATTTTAATTTCATTTTATGAAAATTTTGATATATTATGAAAAACTAGTTTTGTTTAGGTCTTATTTTTATGAAGAAATAAACTATGCTGAGAAATACTTAAAATAAAGAAAAGTCTTTCATTATTTTCTAGCACATTGGTCCAGTGGAAAAGGATTTGTGTTAATTTCTAATAATGCTTAGAACCTAAAGGCCTATAACCGGCATTGATAACTTAAAAGTTAAACAAAACTTCATAGAATAAAGTTTTAATGCAAAAAGAAAATCAAGTTTACTATCCATTTTTCAGCAAATCCATTTTTCAATTTTAATATTTTTAAGTCACATTATCAAATTATCTATAATTCTAGAAGAGAAAAAGCCCAGATAAGTGTAAAATCTTCCAGTCAATTAAAAGTTCGGTGCGAATTCTTCAATATTTTTGCTAAATGGTGTTACTATTGATACTATTAAACCACTAGATGAGAACGTTCAAAGGCTTACATCTAGAGATTAAATAATCATACTATTAACCCATCTAAATTTTTTAGAGAGTAAAATACAAACCATCTAAATTTTTTACATTAAACTGCAATTAAAATCAACGAAGAGATGGGGAAGTGGAGGAAGGAAGGAAAGAAAAAATAGAAAGGGAAAACACCGGTGCCATTGAATCCGAAGAAAAACCCGTTATATGCACGTGTTCAGTGTAAGTATATATATGTTCAGCAGCAGATGATAATACGAGAGAGAGAGAAAGAGAGAGAGAGAGAGAGAGAGAAAGAAAGAGAGTCGCTTTTCGGGGCACCCACCACCACAAAGGATAAACTGTTAAAAACCATCGGGCTCAGTAACTATGAACAACAACAACAACAACAAACACCTGCTCGACATTTGGTCCATCCACGGACGAGGAAAAAAGTTCTGCCGAAATGCACAAAAGCTCCAAGTGGATGAGGAGGAGGAGGCTTTTTGCATAAATAGCCTGTTGAGCATAAATGGTTGACGCATTGTTCTTGGGCACGGAAATAGCCTTATCGATATCCAACCCAAGATTAGTTGGACAAATAGGGGAAGGCGCCCAGCAAGCAAATACCTTAAGTCAATTAAAATACTCTTAACCATAAAAGATCAAACACTTCCTCGGACCTATTCATCCTCGCACACATCTGCAAATGCAAAAAAAATAAAAATAAAAAAGGCCCTACAACAAAATGAAGCACACATTTAAAACACTGACCTTTGTAAACATATTAACTTACATGAAAACGATCACAGGAATATAGGGATATAAGCAGGCATAAGATTATAAAATACAAGGTGAAGTTTCGATAGATGAGGATTACATTTTATGATACATATTAGTATCTAGAGACAAAATATTTAATAAATTTGGGAATGTAATGTAAATTAAATACAATTCACTTTCAAGTTTTCTAAAATGCTTATTGCCCATTTGAAATTAAAATTTTCAAAAATGGATTTAAAACAGTTTAAATTTCTAAGATGAGTTTATTTAAAAAATCAATAGTGAGGATATAATTTAGAATTTATTCTGTTTTAGCGTTTATAAGTGTATGCTTTTATTCTTAATACATTTCATCATGATCAATAATTAAATAATGCAAGCTATAAAAATCAGCGTTTGTAAAATTATGCCCACCGAATAACGTTATAAAAAAAGAACCAATTAAAAAGTTACCCACAAACGATATCTGTTTTTAATCAATTAATTATATGAAAGTAGAGATATAATCTTCGTTCCACAGATGTTGAAAAAAAAAAAAGAGAGAAGAACAATAGTTTTAATTAGACATTTTTTTTAACAGGACAGGCAATAAAATGGACGACAGAATATACAACGCCAGTCACAAATGATCGTTCCTTTTGTGTGATGTGTGCAGCTTCTGGAATCCAAAGGCAACAGTCTTCATATAAGGTAGGTGAGAGCGTTTTTAGAAGACATGTTTTAAAATAACTGTCTATCTTGCATATAGTAGAATTTACAATTGCAAATATTTAAATCCAAATATCTCTCTCTTTCGAATTCAGTCCCTGCTTTATCTTTTTCAGCTATTTTGAAAAACAGAACCGTGGTTGATCTCTGTTAATACATTTCTGTATACGTGACATGTAGCTATCGCTGCCGTGTGCCTGTTTAGTGAACCTTGTAAATTAGTTATAAAAGTCAACGGCAGTTCGTTAATAATTGATGTCACGTGCTGTTTTCCCCGCCTCCTTTTTGCCCCCACCGAGAATGATTATCGCGTTAACTATAAATTACAAGAGGAGAAATTACAACCAGCGGAATATGGAGGAAAAAGACAAACATTTTAAGCTAAAATTATTAAGAACTTGATAAAAATTCCATTACAATGACACAGTCGGGATGTTTTAAAGTTTGAAATTCCGTAAATATGAGTCGGCATTATTTAGCATTGCTTGTGAGACGAGCATTCCTCACTTCCCTCTAACGCACAAAGAAAACTGTAGAGATTTTTCTATTAACTACAATTTTTTGCTTGTTTTCTCGTTTCCTGATGCTTTCGATGTATACACATTTCTGGATCACCTGTTAAAAATATTATTCAGAGATATTTTAAGGACACATGGCTTTGCTTTGAAAGCTTTATGCTTGTTTTCAAAACTATATACCAAACTTGTGTAGATCCTGCGGGGTATAAAAAGCGCGGATAGATTCATGAACATTTTCAACTGATGGATTAGGCAATGCCATCATTAATATGAATTGTTAAAGAATTAATTGTTGATAGGCGTGGCAACAATTATAAACGTGATCACTTCAACCACGGCCTTCTAGAAACTACCAGGCCTGAACATGGAAAAGATAAAACCTTGTTACGTCAACTGGTGGTGCTTTTATAAAAGTTAGTTCAACGTCGCAATCTTAATACTTCAACAATGCATATTGACATCAAGTTCAGACCTGGTAGTTTCTAGGAGGCCATGCTTCAACTCTACATTTTTTAAGAAAATAACCATAATAAAATTCTTCTTTTTTTTTAACTATCGAAATAAAACAACTTTTAGCATATATTGTATTAATAGTCCATTTAAAACGTCAATTAGTCTGAGGAGATTCGTAAATAATAAAAAAATTCATTTCGCCTCAAAGCGAGATGTAATAATTCATTCATTAACGCTTCCTTTTAACAATCATATTAAATAGCAATCCAATACTACGTGTATGTTAGCGAACACATTCATAATCAGCTACTTCTCTAAGACTCGGTATGCAAGTATGAAAAAATATATTTATAGAACAGAGTTCAATAGAATAGACTCTGATCTGCTTTTAAGACTTGGATAAGCAGATATTATGATCTTTGCTTCTGAAATCAGGGATGTAATTTTAACGTTTAAAATTCCAGATTTTGCAATATTCTTTTGTGCAATGCATTCACGCTGGAATTCCCACTGAATCAACAGGTAAAGACTTTAATATTACAGTTAAACAGTGAAAACGATGATGAAAGAGATCTAAAAGCTTTGTGAAACACATTGCTCTACTGATGGTAACTGAAACGAAACATTTTACTTGAAAAAGTATAGTTTCCTCATGACTGGACATGCTTGACTGTGCTAAGTCGAGCTGTTAAACTAACAAGCATTTCGAATTGTTTCGCATTTACTATTTGAGAATTGACTATTTTCAGCATAATCAAACAGAAATAGTAATAGAAATATCGATGTCTCAATACGAGGGTCTAAAATTTTGTTACTCTGACAACTCGATTAGTTTAGATTCAGTTATTAGTTTAAAAAATTATGCATTTGTTCACAGCAATTGTTATCTGCAACGCTATTGCTAATACGATAAGTCTACAAATTATAATTTTGAAATTTTGTTCGAAGCTAAAAGGATAGGAATACAGATTTAAACGCACATTATCTGAGGTTAAAGTGAACGCGAAACTATCCCAGCATTAGACTATTTTCCAAGATTTGAAACCAAAAACATTTTTCTGTATATTTCTATACTGTATAAATTTCAGATGCAAACCAAAAATTAATATAAAAATATTAAAACTTGTTTGTTTTCTCTTTCGAGTCATTTTAAATAGATTCTAAATGATCAGTAAAACATCCACTAGAGTAGAAAACACTTGACAGAAACGCCTTAGGGATATGACGTTTATCAAAAGTAAATAAAAAGATGTTTAACTATACTCTATCCAACGAAAGTAGAATCAACAATGTCTAACAATTGAAATAGGAAGTTTAACTGGACACGCCCACTCCAACTTTTGTTGGACAGAGTATAAACTATTCTGAAGAACACAAAATCAAATTGTTAAAGCCTGCGAAAATTATTAAATCTAACAGTCTTTTGCATTGTAGGAGTCATTGATTATTTTCACTATATTTTAAATAGAATTCTTCACTTATTCGATTTTTTTAATGAATTAAGTTTAGTTAATTTCAGAAGATTAGCTATTTTAGAAAATATTTCGTATTCAATTCATAGTATTTGGAAACGATTGTCTTACTTGATAATAAAGCGGCTTTATGCGTTAAAAATGCATTTGCAGAAACACACTGAAGGAGTTTTCATCATTTCGATCGCATTTTAAAATGAAGTATTCAGATATCTGAAATTAGATGGCCAAATTTTTAAAAGTGAAATATGAAAGAAAAAACTGCCGCGACTTGGGATCAAATCAGGGATCACGAGAACCCAACGGAGTCATGGTTAAAACGGAGTCATGGTTAAAACTATTTTTTTCAAAAGAAAGTTTAAAAACATGGTTAAAAAGATTCTACACTGAAATTTTATTCTAATTTTGTTTGAAATTATGGGAGATGATAATCAAGGAATGAAATGAAACAAAACTCTAGTTTGTGCATTTTTTCGTTTAAAATTAAGCACTGAAATTATATAATAATTATTTGCATAATTCCGGCCTTTTAATATAATTTTCACTTTAGCTTTATATTCTGGTGTTATCCACGAATTTATTAGAGTTTATTAAGGCCTTCTGGTGGATTTTAGGAATTTTTTAATAGATTAAGAAGGCGTGGCTTCGGGTTTTTCATACCCATTTCGAATTCCAGATCTCGAACCGAATTTAAAATTCCACGTCATTTGCTCATATCTAAAACCATAAAGTAAACCATAGAGTTCAGTCAAATGCGAAAGGATTCCAAGATCTTGTGCAAGTAGGCTAAATTTTTCAAAGTATAAATAAATTCGAGAAACATATTTATATTAAATCGTGTATTAAATTAAATTATTAAATCTTACATACGTAAACTCGTTAACATCTTCCCTTAAAAAGACTAAGCGAATCTAAAAAGAATTCTCTGCATAGAATATATTGGTTTTACCTCTTACTTATCCGAAATAAAATCTCGAGTGATAATCTAATTAGATGTGCATTTGCTTTTAATTTTAACATATACACGATATAGCCTAATGTTTTAATTTTTATGTTCTTCTCCCATGCAGTGAATTGACCATAGAATAAATATGGTAAAGAATTCAGGTACTCTGTGTAGTAGGATGTGGAATTCCATGCATTGTGGCATTCTATACCATGAGAAAGGATTAAAGGAAAAGCATGACAGGATAAATAGAATTTTATTATCCCTATTCTATTATATACTACTGTTTATAAAAATCGCAACACCCTGATGGAATAGCCCAATCTGCATTAAATTTGGAGCATTTGCATATCATGGGTCAGAAAAGAAACCATTAGATTTTCAGGTCAATACAATGCGTTTTATTGTCACATTAGTATCGGGTGAAACCACCGTGATGCAATTACAGCCTCTAAACGTCGTGGCATTGAGTCAAACAAGCTCTGAATAAGGGCCTGGGGAATGTCCTGCCATGCTCTGTCTACACGGGTATACAGTTCATCCACAGTTGCTGCTGCAGGAGTCTGACGAGCCAATCGATGGGCAACCCTGTCCCACACATGTTCGATTGGGGACAAGTCTGGTGAACGAGCAGGCCAGGGGAACAAGGGCGTCTGATGTGCTTGGAAAAAGGCGAGGTTGATGGGCCCATTGCAACCTGAGGCGCCGGTGGTTTTGAGTCAAAGGAATCCGCAACAATGGTACTCGTGCCATCAATCCTCTGGAAATCAAACGGCGTCGTACAGTGCTAGCAGACATTGTCCTGCCTACTGTAGCACCCCACTGTTGTGCTAGCACTGTGGAAGTGGCTGTACGATCTGCTACACACATGCGATAGAGGTGTCTGTCATCTCGCGGTGTCGTCGTGCTGGGTCTTCCTGAGCCTGATCTTCGGTGTGCCCTGTTCTCTTCGCTCCACTGCCTCCATGCACGCATAATTGTCGTTGCATTACGTCCTACACCAGCAGCAATGTCACGATACGACCATCCCGCTTCACGCAGACCAATTATGCGTCCTCTTTCAAAGTCTGTCAGCTGTTGATATGGTACCCTTCGTCGTCGTCGAGGCATGGTGTTCTTTCAAGCAATTACTCTGAAAATCTAATCATTTATACTCTGACCCATTGTATGCAAATATTGCAAATTGCATATGGATTAGACCATTCCATCAGGGTGTTGCGATTTTTACAAACAGTAGTGTATATTGCAAATACTGGGCTTATTTGCTTATCATTGTTGAACGCTTTCTGATGTGAAGCTGGCCATTCTTAATTTCTATCGAATTACTTGTATCTATAATTTGTTTATAATCTGACGAATAAATGGAGTAGTCCATTGAATTAAGTCTGATCCACCTACTTCACTTTAAGTTATGTCCTCTATGACCAACACGAACGTGCAACGTGTAGGAGATAAATCGATCAATTTAAAATTTTAAACACAATATTTTAAACGTGTAGCTAATAAATGTAGAAATGCGAATATAATATTAACGAACTGTGTATTACGCACTGCACAATCTCTAATGCACGATCTGTGCTAAGGTTGTAAGATCATGGTTGAGATTAAGGACACATTTAATGAAGTAATGAATAAAGTTTAATAATTTCCAAGGTAAGAAGAAAATATTAAATATTTACAGAAACATTCAAAAGATTGAATAGAAATTCATATTAATAACAAAGTAAAAACTGTTTAGATGAATAAATGTGTAACACTAAATAATAATAATAATAATAATAATAATAATAATAATAATAATAATTACCATTATATAAAGAAGGAATTTTTTAAATGGCCATTTCATAAAACTCTATTCTCCCCCAAATACTTAAGTACTATTTAATACTTTCTATTATTTAAGAATTATTATTAACATATTTAAGATTTAATTCGAAACATACTAATTTGATACTCATACGCATACTCAATAAATTATTTAAATACATGCATGATTAATTTTTTTAATTTTATATGCAACGCTATCAGCTTTAGTTTAACAGCTTTAATGGATTAAAAAAATTTGCATCATTTTCTGTAAAATATTATTATGTAAAAGTCAGCATATTTTACAGAATAAATTTATTCTCCTGAACAAAATTATAAACTCACATACATTTTCCACATAACTTTATAAACTTGATAGGCAAACGCATTCAGATATCACAAATGAACACTAAAACTTGCGTCATGTTTTGGACTTTCTTGACGAGCCTTTTCTCGTGTAATACAGAAATATCCACTCTTCTAATGTAGAGAATGAGAAGGAAATCGCTCTTGAAATAAGTTCATAAAACACCAAAATGGAACTTTGCTAAATAAAAGATGCCCTGGATTCACAAATGGTATGAATGACTCTTTAGGATAAAAAAAGATTTAACCTAGAGGGCCTAATGCATGGGATGCCTATTGGCATGATATAAGAAGAGAAAAGAAGGTTGAAATGAGTCGTCAAATGAATGGAGGTTCAGTTATGGTTAGGGGCTTGTTTTCTTTTATGGCTAAAAGTGATCTGGTAGTGGTTGATGGTCGGATGAATTCTTTAGAGTATAAAGGGTTTTGAGAACAACAATTTGGAGCTTATGGCGAGATTCTTGGAGGAAAAATTGGATTTTCCAACAAGATAATGCTCCCTGCAACACCTCAACATGATGAAATCATTATATTAGCGTTTTAGCCTGGTCATCACGTTTCCCAAACCTTAATACAGTTGAAAATGTTTGGGGACAGATACACGCTCTGTGTACAAAGATCACAGAGAGTTTCAAACTATTTAAGAACTGAAAAATGTAATGATGGATGGATGGATGGGAAACTACTACAGTCGAATACGTTCAATCCTTCTTGATTCAATGCCAAACAGAATGTTTGAAGTTATCAAAAATAATGAGGGCCCCCACGAAGTACTAAATGTGTGGAAACAATTTGTCTTTAGACTGGTTTTATAATTTTGGCTAAGCTGAATATATAAACTGCCCCTCCCCCCACCATGTCTACATATTTTCCAGCCTTTATCTTCTTTACTTGACTTTTGTCTCTCATTGCTGAAGATAGATGGCTACTTGGTAGCCGAAATACATATCCGGTATTTCAATTCTCCTTGTGGATTAAAGGTCCCCCCCCCCTCCCTTTTGGGAGGTACTACTTCATTAAATAAGTTTTTAATGGAAGGTTTTGCCCGCTTTTTTTTTTTTTTTAATAATTTCGAATCTTATATGAATATAGGTCATTTGCATTTCACGTCTACTGTATTAGCTCAAGGAATAATGGCCCTATTAGTAAACTATATTTTAACTAAACTAATATGGAGATTACTTAGGACTATCGATTTTTTGAAAGAAATAGATCTTTCAAAAACGAATATCGATGAAGTTTGATCTTTCCTTTCGAACCATTATATTATCTGCGCATTATTGAGAATGAAGTGGTACAGGGTGTGCATGATAAAGCTTATATAATGTTATTATTATGATAAGAAATATCTGATAGTTGTTTAAACACTAAATTATCCTAAATTTTCCTAACCAGCTTCAAAAGTATTCCCCAATGATATATTACAATATTTCTCTTAAGAGAAAATAATTTACGATAGACCAGAAAAGATCCGCTTGACAATTCTTTTTTAAAATTTTCCGACATACAAAGACATTAAATTAAAATTATGATTTAAATATAGTAAATAGGATTGATGCAGTTAGTTTATACTTCTCTCTTCAGGTTTTCAGAAAGAAAAAAA
Source organism: Rhysida immarginata (assembly GCA_023313115.1). Taxonomy (NCBI): domain Eukaryota; kingdom Metazoa; phylum Arthropoda; class Chilopoda; order Scolopendromorpha; family Scolopendridae; genus Rhysida; species Rhysida immarginata. The sequence continues at coordinate 1,884,659 of JAHWFO010008480.1, forward strand.
ACTTATAATTACATGAGGAGTAAAGCCTGTGTATGAATACAGTTTTGTATGTATGAATACAAAACTTCTCTAAATTCAAATGAGGATTCTTCGATAGTGTATGAATAAGCATAGCAGAAAGCATTTTACCATTTAGCAGGTTATTTTTGTTTAATTTTTTTAAAAATTAAAAGTACGATTAGTAAATGCAAAAACACAGCTACATGAAATTTTTTAATCTAGTGTTAGTGTTTTTCCTATTAAGAAAGAAGAATGATATACCTTTTCCAAACATAAGACGATACTATCATTATTATAACAATCAACTTCAAAAGGCATTCAACTTCTTCCTAAAAATAACCTTTCAATTATCATTAGCAATTAATAATGATTGGTTAAATATATGTAATGAATATAACTGGAAAATATTCCCTAAATGGTATAAGCATTGATACTTTGTCATGTACATATTTTACCTACGGATAAAAGGGGCAATATTCGTCTTATAGTCATGTATTCTACTAAGAGAGTTTTCAGAAGATTCGTCCCTTTCAATAATCCTTTATGCACGTGCACATAAGATTAGGAGAAAGAATACCTTGCTTCCATATTCGGAGGTCTATGAACTATATCAAGAAATGACTGAATAAATTAAAGAAAGCATACGGCTAAAAAGACTTTTTGGTTCATTTTAAAGTCACTGAAAATCTCTTTTGTAATAATGGTTTCATGTTAATATTTTATTCTTCTGAAATAAAAATTTATATAGTAGTTCTTTAATATAATCTTTTATTAACAAATTACAAGAGCACGGTTATTCTGGCAATTCATTAATATTTACAATTCACTTATTAGAGTCAAAAGTAAAATGAGATATGCAGATAAATGGTGTTCGTGAACAACTGACTTAAATTACTTCCCAAAATGTAATAAAACATAAAATGGGAAATGGTGAGAAACAGGATGGCAAATAATTTTCCTCAATAAGGATATCAAATAGTGAAAGGATTGGATTACATAGAGATTTTCAGCATATCGAAGGTCTATTAACCAAAGTGTTTTTGCAGTTAATCAGACTGAAAAATAATACATTAAAACTCTGAACAGAAAACTCAAAGAACAATATTAAGTGCTGTTATTCTTGTTCAAATGCGTTTACGAAAGTCTCATCAATATTAATTTTTTTGGCATTTGATTAAGTTCAATTGTGAAAAACTGCTGTCAATTATTCTTGCCTTAATTTTCGAACTCTTGCAAAAAAAGAAAATCTTTCGTCATTTGAGAAATCAATCAATTTATATTATATTGAAGAAGTTTATAATGGTAATATTTCATACTATTTTATGATAAATCTCAATATCATACATTTGAGCTATCAAAAATTAGCCTATGTGTACGGACTGATTTTTCTGAAGCCTTCCTGCAGTCTTAATAGGCATCCATCATCTGTGCCTCTGAATGAAAAAAACTATCCCCTTCCAAATGCAGAGAATAAATAAGTAAAATTTAATAAAAGAAAGGTTTCTTTTCTGTTTAAGTTTTCTTTCTCGAGGGAGCTTTCTGGTTTCAGGTTTGATGTCTGTCGCACACTTCCTATCTTGATGGGAAGTACTTTTTTTAATTCTCTTATTCTAATGAAAGGTTGCCTTTGCACATTGAAAGCGTATTTCCTGTACAACAGCTTGCTTTACGCAAAATAATTTTTTCTTCATTTATTATTATTATTATTCCTTATAGGACACTGAGAAGTCATTATCAAACAAAGACCTCTCACAAAAAATATATAATTGAAAGAAGGAGATGGGGGGGAAAAACCCACCTTCAACAATCTCTAATCTTCCTTCTCGTTGCTGTTATTAACGTTAGGCAGCCCTCGTCATTATTTCATTATTGATCCAATAATGATCTCCAAGTGAAATCGTCGGCGATCCATTCCGGTGTGTAAGTTTTTCAATAAGTTTTAACGAATTATAAATACGGGATAGTGTGTTTTGTAGGAATCTTTCTTTTGTGAATTCTAATTTACTCGTAATTAGGATGTCCTCTGACCGTTGGGTTCTTGTTTAATTTTAAATTATTTGGAATTTCTTTTTTAAAACCCTTTTTTTTCTATCAAATCTGCAAAAAGGAAAGTACATTCACTGTATCCTAAAAAGATCTGTTTATGTTCGCCATTAAATTTTAAATCATCTTTAATACATATCCAAAAAATAGCCTTTCCACATGCTCATTAAGTTGAAATTCCCAACGAATGACCAATGATATCACGTTTAACCGATCTATGAGTAATAGAAGAAGCCTGGGTGGAGCTGTGTTAACTGATAAAAGGCTAAATTCACCCGGTATTACTCATAAAATTTTGACCGTAGTTTAAAACATAAATATCTATCCCAAACAACAATAAACTAAGGTCACAGAACATTACCTAGTATTTTCAATCTAACAGAAAAAAATGCTAAATTTTCCCCTGGATATTTTTCTTTTTTTTAAAGCAAATTGGGTCGATATGAGGGGCAGTCAGAGTGTTTACATTTATAATTATAGCTGCACTAATTATGGAAGAACTTTTTATTATTATTTCAATTTTACAATAACAATTACAAAAACAATTAAGCTTTCACTAGGCGTGATCCTTCGCTATCATGTAGAGAGCACTGTCGTTGGAATTAGTTTTTTTGTCGAGAAGTGGTAACACTATATTATAATCAAGTCACTTTGATTAAATACAAGATAAAGCATAATTTATTGTTTTCTCAATCGAAAATCAATATTATCTCTATTAGAAAATCTGGCTATACTATCGAAATGATTTGCTGGGACATCATTTGTAAAGCAGAGTGTAATATTAAGCTAACACGAGAACTGCTTTATATGCATAGTTAATAACATTAACAATAAATGATTAAAGTATCCAACTACATTATGGACCTAAATTGAAAAAGGGGGAGAGGGAGTTCTGTGGGTTACATAATTTTGCAGATTTTTAAGATTTAAGGTTTTTCTGTTACTCCCTATCACAGCAAAATGGTTAAACGTAAGCTGAAAAAATAAAAGAACGGAACTAGAATCTTGATTTCTCTCAAACCACCCCATTTTTTTCTCTTTAATATAAAGACAATCTTCAATTTTCAATTTAATAAGAACGGACTATTAAATTCTTCCTATGTTTTCAAGATATGTGGGATGCCTATCTGATATTTCTAGATAATCAATCAATCTGCGTCAATCCATTCCATAAGTTCCTGGAGTAGAAAACTTTATACGAAAGCTTATCCCTTCGGTTTTGTTAGTGTAAAGTAACTCGGGTAAAGTAACTTTAATGGTTCGACATTATTATTATTATTATCATCTTTCACCAACCCCGTTTTGGGCTGTTAGCCTGTTGGGGGGCAACATGGGGCTCTCCCCATCGAAGTATCTGGCGGGGCATTCCCCTTCTGCTGCTACAATTATATTATTTTTTAATTATTATTATTATAATAAGTTTTATAGCATCTCAAGGGGATTTTTACATACAGCAAACAAATCATAGAAATCAGTTATACAACTTTAAATCTATCATGATATTTTATGACAATTTCTGATCAGTTCACTGCTTATTTCGACACTTCATATGGTAAGAGGCTCCAAATCTTTATAGAGTTAAACGGAAAGCGGCCATTCCAGAACGAACTATGTGATTGTGTTATTTCAAATTTGTATAAACGCGTGGCACGTACGTCACACACAATTTTAAGGAAATTCTTAATATATCCACATGGATGATCAGGATGACGTATATACACTTTGCAAGTTCTTGAAGTCTATTAATAACAATGGTCGATTCAACGTTGCAAATACAGTACTATTGTTCATACAAAACGAAGTTATGAAACTACCATAAGGTAATTTAAATAGACAGCAAAAACTGTATGCGAGTTTCACCCGTTTTAGAAATTGGTTTTTGGCGTCGGACCAGATGACAACTCCAAATAAAACTGCCTTGGTAATCAGCGTAGAAAAAGCTTGTTTGAGAGTGGTTCGAAGATATTTTAGTATGTATAATGTTTGTATAAACTCGTTGCCAGTTTAAATAAAGCATTTTATAAATGAATAAAGAAGATTTTAATAATCATCACATGAAATCTAAATGATAAATTTAAATGAAGTCTTGTTGGATGTACAACACTCTAGCTGATGTTTCACTAAATCAAATAGGAGAGAAATTCGAGATATTTGTTTTATTCTGAATGGTCCATTCATTTCGGAGATGCCCTGAAATCTGAGCAAGAAGGCCAAGAATTCAAATTTCAAAATTTAATAGCTAAGAAGGGATAAAAAATGGCATTTTAGGAAGAGGTCAAAGTGCTTGCATTGTTGTTTTTTTTCAACAAAGAAACAAAAAAAATTACGCATTAGGCTGGAGCTATATGATGAGACCAAACGTACTACTCCCGCACATCTTCCCAATTTTAAACACGTGTTAGCAGTTAATAGAGTTACAAACGAAACAAAGATGAGCTCAACGTTTCACAACTTAAAAAACATCAGTAATTCTTTTTTTCTTCTTCATCGTATAGCTAGTCTGTCCTTCTCTCTGCGGCTTAACATCCCGTTCCGTATGTTTTGTGAGAGAGAGAGAGAGAGAGAGAGTATGTGTGTCTGTGTACGTGAATTAGGGAAAGAGTATGTGTAGCCTTTTTGTAGCATCTACTTATAGGTAGGAATTGTTTGAGGAAGGGAAGGCTTGGGGCAGCTGGTCCCCCGTCACCCATCCCCTCTTTCCTTCGGCCGAGGCGTTGTATCGGCATCCTCGCAGCGGATTATAAGAGGGGGTGTTGGAGGGGGTGCGCCCACACTATGAGCCCTCCCTCCCGCTAAACATTTTTCTCCTTCTTCTACACACCCAGTGCAGTTGCCTCCAATTCGGATGGATGCAATCCATCATAAAAGCTATGACACTCCCACGCATGGATATTAGAATCCGGGCATGAACTTGCATATGAACGGGCGACAATTCCTCGGCCGGTCACCTCCCCCATCATCATTTTTGCTGATGCCAAGAATATCTATCACCACCATTCTCTCTTCCTTCCTTTCCCTACCTCACCCAACTACCTCTACACCCCCACCTCCAGAAAACGTTTCTTTTCTATGGGCGACAATCTGCGTCCGTTAAAGTTCGTTTGACAAAGGATAGAAATCGAAGGTTCACTTCTGGCTACACCGGTGCAAGTTTACAACCTATTTACACAATAATTTATAGAGTTTTACTAATTTTTTTGATGTATGTATCTTATACTCTGAGCCCAAATTGTTATTTTTCAAAATAAATACTAAAACAACACTAAATTTAACGGTCTACTTTTGAATTTTCATATGCCGTTCATATGAAAAAGGTCCAGTATGAATAACGGTAAATCTTATTCATTTTTTACATACCAAATGGTGTGTTGAGCATTAAAACAACTTTCTAAAAAGCGAAACAAAAATATTGTTATCAGAAATTAACAAAAAACGCATATTTTTATCGATAAGTTTAAATTTAATTAATGTTAAATACACCAGAGCGACATATATTTTAATTTAAAGCTAATTAAAACATAATCTATTATTGTATTGAAAAACCATGGACTATTTTTTTTCTACTGGTCCATTTTTCTGACAATTCCAATATTGTAGAGCGATAAATCTAAAGAGGATTATCGTTTTTTTATTTTTATTTTCCCTTCACATAATTAATCGGAGTTGGAAATAATGAGCCGTTAATGCTTGATTTTCAAACAGGGCCACTAAATTAACTGCAAACGGTCGGGTGTGGGATAATCCTACGGAGAGCGATCCATTCACGCAAACAACCAGTAGCAACAGCAACAGATTTACGACCCTTCGGACAGGGACACCGACCGTATACACTTCTTTCAGTTTCATTTCGAACTGTTTGACACCATTGCTCTATAACATCACGTCGTCGGTTACATCACGTGTGCTTTACCAATTCTTTTTAATATTCATGGTAAACACACACACACAGCAACGGGTTAATAAAATACGACTGCGGCGAAGTAGAGGAAATTAGTTTTCGGTGTCATGAAATTCTACTAAAGTAATTGATAAAATTAAGATAAAAAAAAATAATTTTCCGTATTCGATGAGCTCTGGCCAAATAAACTCATTAGGTATAAACGATTCCTCTCCTTGATAATCAAATGTTTCAAGAATATAATGTGAATATACAAAGCGGAGAATATGGATTTTGTGATCAGTGTTTTCTTAGCTGTCATAATAAGGTTTCATTAGGAGTTTGTAAATGTGAGGGAAAAGCTATTGTTTTTGCTATTCCGTTATAAAGAGAAGAAAGGTCATCTTAGAGATTCATTAAACAGAGATTGTACAATGCTTGTATGTTATATATTTCTCTGATAACATCTTGTGACAGTTGTCCTCATTCTTGAAATTTCTTTATTATTTTAAAATATGATTTTTGTGTTACAATGTATCATTTTTCTAAATTTATCATCTTATGGAAATATCCTCTAGATCTTAACGTACTAACATGTACAAAAGTTTATGCGTAAGTTAATTATCTTATTTATAGAATTTATATATACATAAGGGGAAATTATTTCAAGTTAAGATAAAGTCAAAGGAATATATTTGAGTTTTGAATATCTTCATAAAACTGCTCTAATATGAAACATTTTCACGGGTTGTGAAATTCAACTATTTGTCTATACTTGACAACGCCGCCGCGTCAAAATCGGACTGGTCAGCGGAGATAATAATATAATGTTGGCATTTTTACTAATTAATTTCAAATTGCAGAATTTTTATTACGTTTAAATTTTATAAATGTTAATAAAAATTTTTATTACGGGATATTAACGTTTAAATTAAATGAAGCCTTGTAAAAAAAAATATAAAAATAAGCTTATATTACAAACATGGTTCAATTACTATCTACTCTCCTCTTACTATCAATGGAATTAACTGCATCGTTATAACTCATTTGCATCCTGAATTTTATATTTTATTTTCATTTTCATTGATTTGCATAATGGCAAGAATGTGTTTGTGAAATGTGAAGAATGTGTTACTAGTTGAGAATGGTGTTTGAAAACTAATGATAAAAAAGTCAGCAAGTCACCTCAGATAATCAAATTACCAAAGATTCATCGATCTACAGTTGGTAGAATCATCATAACGCTTCCAGAAACTGCAAAAAGTAATGTGCGGCTTCGATCTGGGCGCCCAAGAAAGACTCCAAGGTCCAAAATAGGGTATTAATAAGTCTTGTGAAAATATCCAGGCACAAGACTCTCAGTACGATAACTAAAGAATGGCTACAGTCATTAAAAAAGATTTAGGCTTACGGGACGATTGAGACCCCATCGATTGCATGAAATGGATTACTCATTTCAAGTTACAAAACAAAAACCTCTTCTAACAGCAAGGATGAAGAGCAAACGTTTTAAATGGCGCAGGATAGTCGTCAATGGCACAAAATTATATTCAGTGATGAAACCTGTAAATGGTGTTCCAATATGGGAAGACCAAAGTGCTCAGAAAAAGAGGCTGAAGAGCTGCTGCCTAGCTGCATATCAAAAACTATTAAACATGCCCAAGGAATGATGTTATATGGAACTATAACTAGTGAAGGACCAGGGAGTCTTCACACTGTGAAAGAGAACATAAACGCACCAGTTTATATAAACATTTTGGATGAACATCTACTTTCTATTGCTGACTATTATTTATCGGACAGAGATTTTGGTTACCAACATGATGGAACATCTCCAAACAATTAAAGAAATAGTGAAGATTATGTGGATAGTAGATATGTTAAACTTAATGATAAATAAATACTCTTTAACCACAACAAAGATTAAGTTGAAATAATACCACCTGGTATATCTGGAAGCGCTTTTCGAATGCCCTGCATTCATCATTCAGCAGTCTGAAGTCGATACTCGAGGAAGCCTTCAGCGAATTCGAGTAGGTCTGGAAGATCTGATCTTCAGATCATGCTTCAGATCTTCCAGACCTCCTCGAGTTCGCTGTAGGCTTCCTCGAGTATCGACTTCAGACTGCTGAATGATGAATGCAGGGCATTCGAAAAGCGCTTCCAGATTTACCAGGTTGTATTATTTCAACTTAATCTTTGTTGTGGTTAAAGAGTATTTATTTATCATTAAGTTTATAATCTCCAAACAGAGCAAGGAAAACTATAGATTACTTTGAGAAGATGGGAATTAAGGTTCTGGATTGGTCAGGTAATTCACCAGATCTCAATATTATTTGAATAACCTCGGATCATTGGCAAAAAAGGATAAAAGCAAAAAACCCCAAACAGTGGGTGATCTGGTAGTATCTCTCCACACTCTTGGACCAGAAATTACATTAGGCGCAGTCGGCGGCACTCAGATCTGAGAGAATAGCGTTCGGCGAGCACGCAACGAATCTGTCAGATTCTGAGCTCAGACACTCAGCAAGCTTTTCTTTTTCTGACTTCTCAGAATGACCATGGCGGCGTCCACTGTGATGGCCAGTTTTCTCTCTCCTTCCTGGCCTTATGGAAAACTCTTATCGCGATCGAATATTATGCATGCTCAGTTGCTCATTTTATGTTAATTTTTATTTCATGTAAACTAAAATTATAGATCCGCCATTTCTTCTCAATATTTGTAAAGCTGGTAAAGCCATTTCTTTCTGATATAAAAGGGCATTCGGCAACAGTCACTCAGACGCTCAGAAAAGCGTTCAGATACCACGTGACAGTTCTCTCAGATCTGAGTGCCGCCGAATGTGCCTATTAGATACACATTGAGCAATGGCAAGGCGCAATGTGGCAATTTTGAGCAGAGGGTTGGAGCACTTATTATACTGGTCAACAATTAAATTGCTTCTTAGGTGAAAGTACCCAATCCAGAATGAATTAAACGTGCTGAACACGAATATCACATTGAAAGAAGTTAATTGGCTCTCGTTGTAGAGATATTGACGTATTATCCGTTGTATAAGTGCTACTGGAGAGGATTAACTACAGCAAGTTTGGCTGGCAGATCTGTGCTGACCTGTTGATGGGTTTGAAGCAGGGATATACAAAATACTGCTGTTTTCTTTGTCTATGGAACAGCACAGCAATCAAGAAAGAATGGCCTCCGAGAGCACATGTTAAGCCTGGAGAAACGAATGTACAGCCTCCACCATTGGCAGAACCTCACAAAACCATCATTCCTCCTTTGCACCTCAAACTTGGCCTTATTAAAAAAAACTTGGTAAAGCCATGGATAAGAATAGACCAGCATTCAAGTACCTGCATTCAAGTACACATTACTAAGAAACCGTAGCCAATTCTTTTTCTTAATCATATTCGTGTTCAGCACATTGGATTCATTAAGAAATGACTATTTTCATCTCTGAAGCACGAACTTTTTGAAATTTTATTGCCCAGTGTCATTAACCTTTTGTTGCAGATAAATGTTATAGAACTTTTGTTACACTTGTTTTGCAGGATTTTTGTCCCTCCTACACATTTTTTACCACAGCTTTTTTAAACGTTTCCTACTAACAAAGCGTGATTTTTGAGATTTAAAACTTTAAAATTATCTATCAGTAATGGACCAATTGTATGTGTTTTAGTGTACAATTTTGCTTACAACAAATCAGAACTACGCAAACACACGAGAAGTTGCAGGACTTTTGCCTAGTGAGTATATGTTTGTGAATTATTACAGAAAATGTATGATTTATAGTATACATATGGCAGTTTATTTGCTTAAATACATAATACTGTACATAACAAATGACAGAACATCACTCCAAAAAAGAACATAACTGATTTCTCGACTTTAAATGGCAGGTTTTAAGAAGTGCATGAGAAATTTACTTTATACAGATATAATTTGAGATTTAAACAAGAACAAGATTAAACAGAGTATAAAAAAAACGACTTTGATGAAACTTTCACTATCGTCTAGCTATATCAGTCCATATCTTGAAAACTACTGAACTGATTTTGATGAAACTTGGACTGTTCCCTAAGTTGAAAGATGCTTAATCCAATAAAAAAATCATTGCAATAAATACACACACTTATGAAATTTGGCACACCTGATTAGAAGCCCACATAGACTAACATACATACGAGTCGAAATGATAACCTCCTTTTTTTGAAGTCGGTTAAAAAAAAGATTCCTAAAGTATATATAAAAATTCCTCCTAATTAAAAAAATTGACAAGAAAACAATTGATTCCTAAAGTAGTTTTCAGATCCGGAGTAGTTTACGGTTGGATATTTACTATCCAGCATATATCATCTGCAAATCATAAATCAGTCAAAAAATTCAACTTTAAAATTCGTTATAAATTCATGAAAAGTTTTGAAAAGTAATGGATAACATCATCTGAGACCAGAACATCAAGGACTCAAAACATGATTACTGTGAACTTGAAAGTGATTTTAAATTATTATTTATTTAAATTTTTTTATCTTATTAAATTAACAGGAAATAATTTATTTATTCTCATTTTCAATTCAAGAAATTTTTTTATATTTTTTAAAAATATAAACCCATATATTTGACATAAAATATGCCATAAAATTCCTGTATTTATATTGCTAGATCTAGAGGACAGGACAGGTTCTAGATTAATTTAGACATACTAATAATACTGTGACTATTTTTAATTTTCTCTTTGGTAATAAATGTTGATCTGTCTAAAAGTAAAACATTCATTCACAATTAAACGTTAGGGGGAGGGACGATGGAGGGAACGCACTTTGCACCCACATTTGACTTTAGCATTCGCCGGCGTAATCAATTTTAACACGCCATCCGTCCTCTTCCCCCACGCTTTCTTTCTCCGGATCTGAAACGAAGAGAACGGTTAACAGTACAGGAAAGGAATCAGAATTCCACAATTAAAACAAACAAACAAAACTGAACGGATCTTTTTTTTTCTCCCTTTTCCTGCCGCCGTTGGGATGGGACCGTTTGACGGGGCCTTCTCCTCTTGAACTCTGTGTTTACAGCTTTTCTTCTTCTGACCGTTGAGATAGAGAGAGAAAGAAAAGAAAGCTAAACCCGAGAGGCAAGCAGAAGTGTGTTTTTGCCATCATCATCCGTTGGATGATTTGTTTAGACTGGGGCTTTTGAATTTTTAACGGATGCCGATCGGAATCTCAAGTTCTTCGTTCAGCGGTTTTCTCCCGCCGAAGAACTGAAATAATAATATTCTATGATGTTTCAGTTTATTGATTATTATTATTATTATTATTATTATTATTATTATTATTATTATTACTGTTATATGTTAATTAAACGAATTTAGAGTGTGTTTATATATTTCAAGAAGAGACCCGTTGTACCTTGATTGTTTGCTGCTCTGATTGTAAACGCGGAACTCGCTTTAAATTTCATTTACGCGGCCTTCAATCGCATCTTCTGATCATGTTCCTGCTGCCTTATATTCTCTAGATATTGAATTTCTATTCCCGTGAAATTTCATCATACATAAACAATTCTCCCCTCTGAAATAAGAACTTGGTTTATTTTTATTTTTTAATAACAGAACAATTACAGTTAATTGTAACTGTGCTTAACAAATGCAATAATAAAATCGTGCTAACTGATTGGCTAATTCATTTAGAAAATATAACGTGCATATACTTATGGGATGCAGATATCGGTCTGAATTCTGCTGTTTACATGAAGTTAAAACATAAATAACTTTAAAATGAGCCTATGTAACAGACAAGATCAATAATAGAGCGTCATTCTATTATCATCTAGATTTGTATAATTTTTTCTGTTTCTTATACGAGTTTCAAATTGAATCCATAATTTAAATCTAGAATTTTACTAAATAGAGCCGAGAAAGGGCTGGAATTATCTTAAAACGAATCCCAATTAAATAGAAATTTTAATATATAAGTTAAAAATTGAAGATATGGAAATGTGATATTTACATTTGCATGCATACTATGAACATTTTGCAGATGATCAGATTATAAATGCGAAAATAGCAAAGAAGATTCAAAATGCAATTAAAGAACGAAAATAATTAACATGAAAATTCTGTTAATCACAAGTGAAGTTTAACATGCAACTAATAATTGAAAAATGGGTCTAGCAGGAATTTCTCCACGCCATACTTTCAGATGTTAGTCTAATAATTAAATATAGAAAACATTTAAGAAAACTCTGCGGTGTGGACTCGAAGGTACCTGATTCGAGTCAAAGCAATACAAGAGATACGGAGGAAATTGAAAATCTGAAACTGGAAGAATACAAAGCTATAGGATTGAGAAGACGATGAAAGATACGACCTGTATTATAAACTACAGTACAGAAGAATTATAAACTCCCTATACATCTTGTGACATAGTAAAAACATATATCTCCTTTACAGGATGCAAAAAATACAAAGTTAATGTGTGATTCTGGAAAGGTCTGTGGACCCTGCATGCTCGTATAAGAATAATTACTGGAAACACATATTTCAATACGGTGGAACAATTTTTAGAACCACAGTTATCTGATGGTATGTCATGGAATTATAGACATACTAGGATTTTAACATAATGAACACCAGCGCTTTTCCAACAATTGATCTCGAGTATCTGAATCACGCTTTTTCCGGAAGGAACTAAGAAAAGATGCCGGGAACAAACGTTGTTTGGAATCGGAGTGGGCAGTCCTGCATTTATAACGAAGGTGACAAGCTTAGACGGTGACACCGTGATATCAGTTAAAAAAATAGAGTTATTGTCAAATATAAGTTTGGCTTTTTGTTACAACATATTAAAATCATGCATTTCGTTGTGTCTATTGAAAATTCAAGAATAACAATAGAGAAATGATAAAATTTTCAGTTAAAGGAAAGAGAATCCATTTAACTGTCTAATTTACGGTGTTCCAATAGGCCTCTGGTGTCCTACAGGGTAAAACAGAAAAATTTCCTTCGATTATCCATTGGTTCGTTATTAGGTAAAATTTTTAAGATCACTGGATCAAGACTGCCGGATTTTCTTTTTAAATAAAGTAGCAATATAATCCCAGTAGCAAATTTATCAGAAAAGTACCAAATACGATAAATGCATTCATAATTATAAGCAAGAGATCTATATATATAAATAGAGAGATAAATGCATAACAATAAATTCAATCCTTCCAATGAATTTGCAAATATATCCTAAGGGTTAAAAGATATTCCATTCCCATGTTGCTCAGAAAATAGTGTCTTTCACATTATCATTATTACTTAACTAATGTATTTTTAAGTACCGAAAATACCTTCTCAGCTGAAGTAATGACAGAAGATTTAACATAAAAGAGGACAACCTGAAAAAAGACTTATCACTGCATTTTCCTTTAAAAATTTTAAATCAAAATTTCTCATTAGAAAAAGTCTTTATTTTCTATTAATTGTTCAATTTGTTCTTTGGCATTAAGTTTGGAAACTTGCATCCGAGTGAAACAATTTTGGGGATCTAATGTTTCAAGAAGCTTCATATTCAATACATTTGAGAAAAGTTAATGAGCTAATAAAAAAAACGAGAAAAAATGCTGAAACATTTATTTCATAAGATATCCGTAAAAGTTGAACCTCTTGACTTGTAATACTTAAGTTGATAATGGAAAATAGAGATTAATCTAAGTGATGAAATAATATTTTTCATAAAATATAAAAAGACAGACGGAAAGTATTTGAGAGATGGAAAGTTTGATGAAAATAAATAAAAAAAAAATACTCCGTAAGTAAAAGAAGCCACATAAGCATATGCTACAGCTACAACGTATTTCAAAACATTTGGGTGTTCCCAAACATTTTTTTTTTTTTTGCTTGTTTGTTCAATTTTTTGCTGGCCCCATATTTGCCTTCGGGACAAAACCTTCGCTGAAATATATGAGGTCTAACATGCTCTTTGCACTCCTGAAGTTTCAGGATAATTCGTCAAGTATTTTTCTAGATATTCGAAAAAACATCTAAAATCGAATGTGCCCACTTTCAATTGAGCAGTCAATGTATATCGTTTGCCAAAATTTTCTAGAATTCCTTTAATACAAGTGGTGAGGGAATTTCTTAATTTGATACTCTGTAACATTTTTTGTTTGGCGTTCTAATTTGTATTTAATTAATAACTTCAAATCAAAAATAGATTGGCGAGGAATAAAAATTGACTCAAGTTTACAATATACGAAGCACTGAGATCGTCATTGTCAAATTTCGCTTAGTAAAAAATTAAAATTTAAATATTTGTTTTTAAATTACAGAAATAATTTTCAAACAAGATTAAACAGAGTATAAGTAGGGCTAAGCAATGGTGGTGTCAAATTTGACCTTTGACCTCAAATTTTGCACCTTGCTATTTATAATTTTGTAACCGTTACAGGTATACCTGAAAAATTACTCTATAGAGAAAAATTTACAATTGTATAGTTGTTGAGCTCAAACGCTGATTTTAACAAAAAAAAAGATTAAAAATAAACCCACTACAGCCGGCTCGGTGGCTGAGAGCGTTAAGGCCAAGTGTGGTGTGGACTATGGAATGGCATCTTGGTGGGACCTGTTTTCTACAACGGTTGCCTTACAGAGGTAAGGTATACAGAAATGATTTTGTATGACTTCGTCTCAGACTGTTTAGACAACTTGCCTTTAGTGCAGACCATCGCATGTGGTTACAGCATGATGGGGCACTTCCACTTTTTGCAGTCATTGCATGTCAACTACTGGATGACATGCTTCTACATCGATGGACTAGCCTGATTTCGCCTGATTTGACACCACTTGATTTTTTGCCTTTGGGGACACATCAAGGACAAGGTGTATGCCAGTGCACTAGCATCAGTGAATGATTTGAAACAACGAATTCAGCAGGCTTGTACAGACATAAAACCCGTCATGATGTTATATGTGATGAGTTCTGTGAAATATCGTGTACAATTATGCATTGCTGCAGAAGAACACAACATTGAGCACTTCATTCATTGTAGCTTTCATTTTGTTATAGTGGGTTTATTTTTAATCTCTTTCTTTTTGTTAAAATCGGCGTTACAAAGTTACAAATTGCAAGGTGCAAAATTCGAGGTCAAAGAACAAAGGGTTTTTTAGCCCCTACCTAACTTCCTATATATTGCCTGCAACAGATTTGTTGATCTCCACTCGTTTTGAAATTTTATGGAATAACAGATTTTTGACACACCCTGTATATAATGGAAAAGGTGGCAATGTGCCCCCCTTTTTGCTTTTTAGTAATAAAAAAGTTGTAAGCTATCCTATGACCATGTACAAAGAGTGTGGTATTATGTTGGCATGAAGTACCGTTTTTTGAAATAAATAAAATACTCAAATTTTTGAATAATCATGTGTTTTTTGTGGTTAGTCCAAACAGATCAGATGAGATTATGTGTACGTATTATGGCCCCCAGAGAGAGGGGGGGGGGGGCAATTTCAAATGTACGGCCGCCAGACAGGCTCAAATACATAGATTTAAGCTCAAGAATGAAAAAGAATAAAATCAACATTTAATAGTCAAAACATTGAAATTAGTAATTAAAAAATCTACTACTAAATATCTCGTATTTTGTAACAATGAAACTTAGACGAATTTTTTTATCTGAACTAAAATAAACATAACATTATATCTGCAATGAAATGATGAAACCATTTTTATGAGCAACAAGGGGCCGAATTAAAGGAAAGCACTGGGTTTGACAAATAACAAAAATAAGATCTAAAGGGAAAAAAAGCTAACGTGAGCCTGCCTTCAAAATCAAAACGGAACATTATCAGCTAAGCATATATATTATAGACACAGTCTCTTTTGCACATTTTTATGATAATTAAAACAAAAACCATTGAACAATAAAAACTTTGATTGATAGCACTGCTTTACTGACAGAAGAGTCAAGGAAGCGATACTTTACTTGGCAGATGAGTCAAGGAAGCGATATCTATACCTTAAATTTTGCAACTACTGTAGTCATTGTTTTATTGGATATTCTATCTACTTTCTACATGGCATCAATATCAATTTATTAGGCTGGGGGGCCAACTTACCAGCAGAGGGATGCATTACCACCTTTTTCCTTTACCAGCATGCACGTATAGACTAACTATGCACATCCAGGACATTTGGGATATCCAAAGTCAATATACTAATAAGAACATTCAATGACAATCAAGGTTAAAGAAAGACAACATAGCATATTTCCGAGTTGTGTGCATCGATAGCGTGACGACTTATTTCTTAGATCTTCTTCTAAAACAGAATTTCATTGCGTTACTGTTGTTAACGACCCGATAGCATTAATGTATCCTTCTCATTCTAATTCATCCCCCGAAGATATTAGAAGCATATGAAAAATCTTGGTGGATCACCGATCAAAAGGGTTTGACCTCAATGCCATATGCCATTGTATATACTAAAACCAGCAATTTTCTAATCTTGATCCTCCATCAATGATTTCAAATACATATTATAAATATTCATTAAGAATGTCTATCCAAATGACGGCTTAAAGCATTTGCCTTTAGGCATTAAGTAAGACGGAATTAGTTGGCTATTGCTAAAAAGGTTCATCATCATCGTCAAAAGGTTCCCGTTCAAACAGCCCCAGTTATCAACATCCTATAATCAAAGTTCTCTTAAATTATGCTCTGTTACAACTTAATGCCAAGTAATAATGTAGCAAAACTTTACAAAAACTTTAAATATGGATGTCGTTTATTGTGACTAATATAATTTGATGCCGGCAAATATCACGCTTTTGTCTGAC
This sequence comes from Rhysida immarginata, assembly GCA_023313115.1. NCBI lineage: Eukaryota > Metazoa > Arthropoda > Chilopoda > Scolopendromorpha > Scolopendridae > Rhysida > Rhysida immarginata. Next base: position 1,901,401 of record JAHWFO010008480.1, read on the forward strand.
ACCAAGTACATGGCCATATTTGGATTCATAATCTGTTACTAAGGATCATCTGATAAGGTTCGTAAAATTTATCTTTGATGAGCGTTACAGTTTTTACGTCCTTGAATTTTAACTTATTTTAGTAGTAAAAAGGTGGTAGTACAATGTGAGATGAATAGGGTAAAGTAAGCAAACATAGTCCACTAACATATGTCTGCTCTATTCGTGCGACAAAACACAGAGATAAACAAGGCATGTTGTTATAAGACAGTTTTATTTTTCATCATTTCATAAATTTGAATACGTTATCAGAAAAAACATGAACGTTTCTTTCCCAAATTAGGTCCAGGGACTATAATAAATTTCGAATGCGCGAAAATTTATTTTAAAATTAAGAGATGGAGATAACATGAGTTATATCAATCAGCTAATTTATGAGAATAAAACTGCGAAGGCGAAGTTAAGGCACATGACATCTATCGTGCGATTTCGTCAGCGCCTGCATTTTTTACGCTGATAGTCTGTTCACTGGAGCTGTTGGGCGTGTCCAATTAAGTTATTACTAAGTTGCAGTCGCCATAGGTTCTTTTGTTTTATTAACAACAACGAAAAACGCGACAGACAAGTGCGGCCGCTCGCAGAATCAAACGTTACTATTTTGTTGGCGTGACTGTAGTAATCACTCGAATTTTCCAGTCGTGCAATAATTCTATTATCCCGATTTCATATGGGATAGGTTGCTAACGTAGAGCTGTCTGTTGTCGAGTGGCTATCTCATAATGACATCAGCATTACATGGAGGTACTAAATAATTCTGTTAGGAAGGACGGAGAGAGAAGTCTATCCAAAGTGTTCCATGACTGGAAAGAGCATCAAAGCCTTGGCAGACAAGAAAAACTGCTTGCAATGAAATTTAAATGATCGTCTTAAGCTTATTCATATGCAGAAATTCTGCTCTTGCATTAATTAGTTCATCAGTAATATCAGAATCTTCTGTTGCCATATTTGTTTTTACTCTCAAGTATCTTTAAATTAAATTCTTGCTTGTTCTAAATTAATATGCTATCTTATGCTTCTCAAAGTTTAATTTAAATGTATCAAATTTAGGCGGTAATGTACATGCCTAAAACATTAATACTACAGAAAATCTATATAAACCTATGAGGAAACCTAATAAATCTATTTTTAAACTGTCATATGAGGACATTAACCCATTTTAAAAATAATAAAAATATTTTCTATACTACGTTTTGGATGTAAATGTTTTCCATGAGAATGCGGAGAAGTTGCCATATACAAGAAGATTAGTAGCTCTACAATGTATAAAAAACATTCAGACTCCATTTACAAACTGAATTCAAATCGTGCGGATATGTAAGATAAATGAAATTGTTATTGGATAGATTGAAACTATAGATGTAATAGATTTTTAGAATATTCATTTTAGTGCCTTTAAAAATTGTGTTCGCGTATTGCTTATTATTGAATAGGATGCCAGTAGAAAGCATTTCCTAAATTTCTGAAGATGTTGCCTAAGACGTATTTGTTATGATCATATTAAACGTTGAAATGAAGCTATATACTGTAGTATAAATTAATAGTGAATGAAACCTCAACCAAAAGAAAGATGTTAAATAAATGTAAGGTGCGTAAAGAATGTATAGACACACTTTCCAAAATGCTGGTTTATTTAAATAGCACAGTTTAAACAAAAAAATTAATAATGACATATAATAATCAACCAAAAGAAACACCAATCATGAAAAAGAATAAAAAATTATCTGATAGTTATTAAGAAATACGCAAAAAACTCTAGTTTGATGTTTTGCAAGTGTAAAACATTTATAGACACATCTTTAAAAACAATTAATAATCGAATGGGACACACCGTAGATTATTCCTTTCAATTATTCGAGTGCAAGAAAGCACACAAATAAGCCATATAAACTTACTAGCTGAACAGAAAGCTAAACAAACGAAAATGCCACGAGGAAGTCAGTTAAAAGAAATGAGAGATTCGAAAAGTGTACTTATACCATGGTCAGGGAAAATCCTACAGAGAAATTGCTGCAGCACTCAACAGATCCATGAATGTGTTGAAAAAAGGAGACCAGTATGGACAAGAAAAATGCACTGGACGAAAACCTGTGTTATCCACAAGAGCAAAGCGTCGCATTTTCCATCTTGCCACCAAAAAACAGATGTCAACCCAAAGCATAGTCCAAGAGTTAAGCACCTCTGTATCTCACACAACAGTGGCAAAGTGCTTATGTACCAATGATAATGCTGGATACGTAAAACTTAAGGCAAAACCAAAATTAACTCCAGCGCACAAGGAATGGGCAAAAGGAGTGATGACATGGAAAGATCAATGGAAAGAATTGTTTTTTCGGATGAAAAAAGGTTTATTTTGACGTCCCCGATGGAAACAGGCATTTCTGGAGAAATAAGAACGGAGAAACCTGAATTTTTCAGCAAGCAAGCAGGAGGTAGTGGAGTCATGGTGTGGGCGGCATTTGCTTATGAAGGAAAGACTGACATTGTGATGATAAACCAACGAATGGACTCAAAGCTATATCATTAAATGCTATATGATCATCTCATCCCATTTGGCCCGCTCATTGGAGGAGGTGAATGATTTTATCAGCAAGACAATGTCCCATGCCATGTATCAAAAGCAACAAAACAATGGTTTAAAAGTGAAAAACAAGGTTTTGGATTGGCCTTCTAGAAGTCCTGGAGAACGTCTGGGCTGCATTAACCAAACTTGTATATGCTAATAACAAGCAATATCATTCATGTAATGAGTTGAAATTAGCTATTTATGATTGTTGGGAGAAAATAAAGTTGGGATATTTATAGAAGTTAATAGAAACTATGCCCAATCGCATATTTAACATTATTTAAGCTAATGGAGGCTTTGTTGGTTAATAAACAATGTAAAAACAAGATCCATTCAACATGTAGTTTGTTGCTGAATGCTTCAAAATCTCACTGCATTACCTTTTCCCATAAGACTGTTGACTTTATTTATGCATACTGCTTGGGTGACCAGGTTTTAGAACATCGAAATAAAGTTAAGGATCTGGGTATTGTTTTTCAGTCCACTCTTTTGTTTTCTTTGCATTTGGAGGATTTAATTCTTGACCTAAGTAAAAGAATTGGGATTTTAAAAAGGCTCACCAATTCTTTATCAGACCCCAAACCTTTTTGACACTTTATCCTTCTATAATAATTATAAAATTAATGTACGGTATATGGATTTGGTTCTCAGGCCCAACTCGCAATTTTCGCCATTTGCTTTCGAAAATTGAGAATTATAGGAAGTTTTTATATAATAAATTATCTGTTGACGACACCTTTAAGGCCAATTCCAACATTTTTGATCTGCAGTACATTATACGTAATTTTTTTACTAATCTTTTAATTGCTATTTTTAACGAACGACTATGGGTCCCACGAACCCTACAATATATAGGGATTCGTATCCCGGTCTCCAAAAGAAACCCACAGACGTTAATTTTTTTAGGAAAGGGACGCACCCAACTAATAAATATAGATCCAGCATTTAATCTAATTCAATTGTATAACAGTAACAGAATCTCACAGAATATTGATACTTTTCATAACTCCCGTACACCTCTCTGTAATGTTGCCTCTTCTTAGGCTCTTTTTACCCCGTGGTGGATTCGTCTGCTGGGGGTCGGTACTGTCATAATAATGATTGATTGACAGACGATTACAAATATATATCCACGGATTTTGCGCAATTTCATGATGTCGATTCCGAATAAGCAAAGACTATGTCTCAGTCACAATTTTTATAAAGAATACGTATATTCAAAATAATTATCAAACTTTCTAGACCAGAAAATAAATAAGACTGGATTTTTACAAAATTATTAATTTACAAATGACTAAAGCCCAATAACTGTTTAATTAATTTTTAGACAGAAATTTTCTTTGATTTTCTTTGATCTGAATAGCAGTGATCAGGGTAAGCACAGGCCAAGCCACAATGAGCTATCACATGTTCTTAATGTCTTTGCGTTGGTGGAAGTACTCACCTTGCTCCGCATTCACAGTTCCAAGGTTTAAGGGGGGGGGGGGGGAGGAGTTAAATGACTGTACACTTATTGGACCTTTACACTCATGTTTGTTCCCAAACATTGAAAAAGCATTCAACAAAAACCCTGAATTTGCTAAGAAAAGTTTTTCAGGGATATTAGACAATGTAAATGTGCTTTCACCTAAGTTGGACATACTAAGAAAATATTGCCTGAGATTCAAAAAACCTTTTTCTTTTTCATGAAACAACAATGAACCTATCCACAGAAAGAGTTTAAAATACAAGATATAATGGGTGTGAATATTATACAACCATTGTATCTAAAAAAAATTTAGAAAATTTAGCATGTGAAACTGAGATAACCTTAAGATGGAAGACAACCCACAAGAGCACAAGCTGGACGCCTAATCAATAAAAATGTATCACCAGAAGAAAGTACATAATAGAGAGATCGCTACAGTGTTCAATATCAAAACGAAGCTGATCATTGTACAATGGATTTTATAGAAAGCAGCAGAATAGAACTGTTGAATAGAGATCCAACCAAAATCTTACGAAAAAGAGGTGGAGGAGATAGTAGAATCCTTCCTTCCTAAAACCCCCAAGAGTTAACTGAACCACGATACACCATCTCCTTATCTTAGAGGAGATATTCAATTATATCTTAGAGGACATTCAGAACACATAAGATCTGTTATCAATTACTGATCAGATCCAACAAACATTCTCGCCAAATGGTGTGTCAATATTCTAACATAAAAATTTGTATCCAAATTATAATTTATCGCAAAAACTAGTTTACAAGTGGTTGAAAATCGATCAAATACAAAATTTAATGGTACAGAGTGTCCACGAATGATTACTCTGATTTCAGCAGTTTATAATGTTTTACCCATAATACTAGCTAAAGATTGAGTGTTGCAAGAAAACTTGGAGTTTTTGTACAAGTGTGTTCTTTCACCATTTTCGCCACTAGGAGCGCTGTCACTGCTTTATATTCAAAATGGGCTTCACCGCAGGAAAAGGTTCAATGCGTTGTATGGCTTACAAAAACGAAATGTCCGATTCGTGTGCAGCGAATGTTTAGGAGACGTTATGAAAAGAACCTACCTGATTTGAAGCTACTCAAGTCATGGTTAACATACAGTTGAGGGATCAGTGCTTAAGGGTAAAAGCAACGAAAAAACATCAGACATGCAAGTGGAGGGCTCACACCACAAATGTTGCAGAATGTGTGGCCTGAAACTGAATATCGGTTGGATATTTTGTGTGCTACCAAGGATGCACATGTTGAAGTTTTTTCTTTATGGTTAAAAACTTTATATTTTATATACTAATTTATAAAAGTGTGTTTCATTACCAGTGTACATTACAAAATTTATAATAATACAGGGTCTTTATAACTAAAGTTCCATTTTGACATGGCCATAAAAAAAAACTACTGGACCAAA